>CAUYQU010010014.1:0-15253 GCA_963574635.1 Cheracebus regulus
ATGCCAGATATAGGTGAAGGGGAGGAAGGCAACAAATTACACTGCCACGTGTGTACCTATGCAACAATATTGTATGTTCTTCACATGTACCCCAAAACCTAAAATGCAATAAAAAATAAATAAATAAAATAAAATAAAATAAAATAAAAACTACCAAGGCACTAAAAAAAAAAAAAAAAAAAATACAAAAATTAGTGAGCGTGGTGGCGCATTCCTTAATCTCAGCTACTCGGGAGGCTGAGGCAGGAGAGTCGCTTGTACCCAGGAGGCAGAGGATGCAGTGAGCTAAGATCTCACCACTGCACTCCAGCCTGGTGACAGAGCGAGACTCCATCAAAAAAGAAAGAAAGAGAGAGAAAGGAAGGAAGATAAAGAAAGAAATGAGGACGTAGGCATACACAGCGGGGACAACCCTGTGAGGACACAGGGAGAAGACAGCCGTCTGCAAGCCAAGGAAGGAGGATGCAGGAGGACTCAACTACGCCTACACCTTGATTTTGAACTTCCAGACTCAAGAACCTCAGAGAATAAATGTTTGTTCTTTATGCCCCCAGTTGTGGCACTTTGTTACGGAAGCCTTAGCAAACTAACACATGCATGTAACAATATTCCTCAAACACAAGAGTGGCTTTAAATGGGACTTTGTTATCGCATCCTCAGAGTATAGTAGGGTCAAAATGTCTACATTTACATGGATGAATGCAATTTTCAAGGAGGGACATCACTTTCAAACAAGTGGGATGTGCAAGTTCCTCTGCCCATTGCAAGCTCCTCAAGCCCACAGGAGAGTACAGGTGGGATCAGAGTCAGGAAAGAGAAAGGGATGCTCCCTCTTCATGGCACACACAAATGACCCCGGGGATGAATCTCAGCAAGCAGGACCTCCCCGGGGGGAAGCCCCTGCTGCTGACTTTGCATCACTCGTGGCAGTGCTGCAGAATCAGACTCTGGCCACGCCGCTTTACAACAGTGGGTCTTTCCTGTGCATTGACGCATTCATCCCAAGTGAAATGACTTATGGAGAAACAGCTCTGCCCTGAGTGCTAACTTCCATGGGGCAACTAATTAGTGCTACTGCTTAGGATAATGAAGAGATATATCAAATATTTGAGATGGGAAACATGGCCATGATGTCAAGGCTAAAGACAACAGCTGCTGCCTGGAGGGCCAGGGCCTTTGCCAAGTATCAAAAGGGCTGGTCTACCTCAGGAGCTCCACTCCTCCCCTCCAGAGCCCAGCCTCTCCACCTCCCCCTCCAGCCCCCTCTCCAAGCTGCCAGAGTGTCACCTCCTGTCCCCGCCCCACAGAGCCCCTCCCCAGGAATTGCCCTCTGCCAGGTATTGTCCCTTTCCTGTGAGCAGCCTGGAT
Organism: Cheracebus regulus; assembly: GCA_963574635.1. Classification (NCBI taxonomy): domain Eukaryota; kingdom Metazoa; phylum Chordata; class Mammalia; order Primates; family Pitheciidae; genus Cheracebus; species Cheracebus regulus. Next base: position 1,369 of record CAUYQU010010014.1, read on the forward strand.
CTAATGGCTGCATGTGCAGCAAAGCCAGGAATTCAGAGGGGCCAATCTCACCCAGTGTCCATTCCAGACAGCCAGCTATGGAGAAGGCACATTTCCTTGGGGCGGCATTGGATCGAAAGTCCTTCAACAATGCTACATAAGAAGTGCCAAGTGGTATTAAACAGGACTCTAGATTTAGGGGCAGCAGGTGGTGCGCCAAGAGCCCCAGCCCGCCCCCTCCTCCCACTGCCCTTGCTTTTATAGGGAACATTTGCGTTCTTCTCTGGAACTGGAGAAAGTAACACATATTAACTTTCTTTGACTGACAAGTATGTGTTTCTGCCGTGAGCTAATAGGCACTGGACTGAGAAGCAGGAAAGCTTGCCGCAAATCCTAACAGTTCACTTCCCTCTTACAATGTGAATCCATTCAAATTAGGTCTTCCAGTGAAAGCCTCTTAATTAGAGGATTTCCTAAGTCCCCACTGATGTCTCTTTTCCCATACCAAGCCATCTCCAAATGACTGGGTGTTTGTTCCTGAAGTAGTGGCTTTGAGAAGCAGGCTTCAGAGGGCAGTGAAATATGACCAGGTTAGCTAGTGAAATATGACCATCAGCTATTGACTGAATGAGTGCCGGGAAGTCTCCCGAGGAGATATCCTCAAAGGACTGCTCCTCTTGCAGCCTATTGTGCAGATAACAGGAGAAAAAAGCTGCAGGATCTGGAGCCATTTTCAAATGGTCATCAGTGATCACCACCATGTGATCCACAAGCAGGCCCCTTCCCCGTCCCCAAAACTTATCTTATCACTTATGGATTTTGCATGAAATTGCATGAAGTCTCTCCCATGACCCCTTAAACCTAATAAAACATTTCCAAAGCCCTTTCTAAGCACTGCAAGTCAAAACAAATCTGACTCAGCCAGGGAGCCGTGGCTCATGCCTATGATCTCAGCACTTAGGGAGGTGAAGTGAGTGGATCACTGGAGGTTAGGAGTCGGAGACCAGCCTTGCAACATGGCGAAACCTCACCTCTTCTAAAAACGCAAAAATTAGCTGAATGTGGTGGCGCTGTTACCCCAGCCACTCGGGAGGCTGAGGCAGGAGAATTGCTTGAACCTGGGAGGCAGTGGTTGCAGAGAGTCAAGCACTCCAGTCTGTGCAATAAGAGCAAAACTCCGTAAAAAAAAAAAAAAAAAAAAAATCCTCTGGCAACCTGTATTATGTGGTACCTGTGTCATCTATGGGCTTCGAAACTCATGGACTGTCACATATGGCCCTGTCTTCCCCTGTTCTTCCTTCATGGACTGTCACGTATGGCCCTGTCTTCCCATGTTCCTCCCTCATGGAATGTCATGTATGGCCTTGTCTTCCCATGTTTTTCCCTCATGGACTGTCACATATGGCCCTGTCTTCCCATGTTCTTCCCTCATGGACTGTCACGTATGGCCCTGTCTTCCCATGTTCTTCCCCTCATGCACTGTCAGGTATGGCCCTGTCTTTCCATGTTCTTCCCCCACATCTCCACTGAGCATCTTTCCATTATTCATGGATATGATGTATTTCCTCCTCTGCACTTGTTGAGGTGTATTTCATGGAAGCGCTATGTAGTAATGCTGATTAATGCACTTAATGAATTTTTTAAACAAACAATCTGGCTTATTATGTTTCAATATATTACTTAAGTCTTCCTTCAGGACCAAGACAAAATTCCCTTGGGATACCCCACACACACCCTGTCCCCCCACCACCACCAGCCAGCTTCTCCACTTCTGGGCACACACAATGCACAGACCATGTTCTGCCCATATGTTCTTTGTCTTCGTTTTCTTGTATGCAGATCAAGACCAGGACCAGCAGCTTGTTAAAGGATTTCCAGATGTTTAGCATAGGCCGGCATGGTGGCTCTCACCTGTAATCCCAGCACTTTGGGAGGCTGAGATGGGTGTATCACAGGGTCAGGAGTTCAAGACCAGCCTGGCCAAGCTGGTGAAACCCATCTCTATTTTTTTAAAAAAATTAAAAGGCCGGGCACAGTGGCTCAAGCCTGTAATCCCAGCACTTTGGGAGGCCAAGATGGGTGTATCACAAGGTCAGGAGTTCAAGACCAGCCTGGCCAAGCTGGTGAAATCCATCTGTATTTTTTTTTAAAAAATTAAAAGGTCGGGCGCAGTGGCTCAAGCCTGTAATCCCAGCACTTTGGGAGGCTGAGATGGGTATATCACAAGGTCAGGAGTTCAGGACCAGCCTGGCCAAGATAGTGAAACCCATCCCTATTTTTAAAAAAAATTAAAAGGCCGGGCACAGTGGCTCATGCCTGTAATCCCAGCACTTTGGGAAGACAAGGCGGGCGGATCACCTGAAGTCAGGTGTTCAAGACCAGCCTGACCAACGTGGTGAAATCCTGTCTCGTAAAAAAAAAAAAAAAATAAAAATAAAAAAGATGTTTGTGCTGGGACAGTAGTGCTAAAAAGAATAATAAAAAAAAGAAAAGATGTTTAGCATATGCATGAAGAAGAAACACCCAGGGCCTGGAAGCTGACTAGATTACCCATTTTCTTCTCACCTGTTTATTGAGTAGTGGGCAGTGATGCTTTCAGCCTGTAGTGGGAAGTCTACTGATGCAAGATGACTCTTGAAATAAAAATAACTTTTAAAATGTATTGGCCTGGCGCAGTGGCTCACACCTGTAATCCCAGCACTTTGGGAGGCTAAGGTGGGCGGATCACGAGGTCAAGAGATGGAGAACATCCTGGCCAACAAGGTAAAATCCCGTCTCTACTAAAAATACAAAAATTAGCTGGCTGTGGTGGTAGGTGCTGTAATCCCAGCTACTTGGGAGGGTGAAACAGGAGAATTGTTTGAACCTGGAGTCTGCAGTGAGCCGAGATCGTGCCACTGCACTCCAGCTTGGGTGACAGAGCAAGACTCTGTCTATTGGAGAGAGGGAGAGAGAGAACTAGAAAGCAAAACAAAAAAAGTGAGGATCATTTACAACAAGATCAGGTGATGAGCTGTCTTCATAGACGCCAAAATCAAAACAGGAAACGGACAAGCCACCAACAGCCCCAGCCCTTCATGGTATCAGCAACTGCAGGAGGAAGCAGGGGAGGCCCCGGGCATCAGATGAGGCCCCCAGAAAGCCGCCCACTGTTGGCTAGAATGCAGGCCTCCGAGGGGGGACAGGAGCTGGCCCTGGGAAGGGATTCGCCCTGGCCAGTAGTGGAGGAGGCAAGCAACCCCTATGAGGGCTGAAGGCACGGAGCAGGCCAGCCCTAGGAGCTGGCAGAGCTGAGTGCCAGCACCCCCCGTCCAGGACAGGGTGTGGTAGGGAAGTGACAGGGACAGTAGAGATTCAGGAAAGAAGGCTCTGAGGCCGGGTGTGGTGGCTCACGCCTATAATCCCAGCACTTTGGGAGGCCAAGGCAGGCGGATCACGAAGTTAAGAGATGAAGACCATCCTGGCCAACCACGCCCGGCTAATTTTTATATTTTTAGTAGAGATGGAGTTTCACCATGTTAGCCAGGCATGTCTTAAACTCCTGACCTCAGGTGATCCACAGCCTCAGCCTCCTAAAGTACTGGGATTACAGGAGTGAGCCACAACGCCTGGCCAATTTCTTTTTTCTTTTTCCTTTTCTTTTCTTTCATTTTTTTTTTTTTTTTTTTTTTTTTGAAACAGGGTTTTGCTCTTTCCCCCAGGCTGGAGTGCAATGGCACAATCACGGCTCACTGCAACCTCTGCCTCCCGGGTTCAAGTGATTCTCCTGCCTCAGCCTCCTGAGTAGCTGGGATTGCAGGCATGCGCCACCACACCTGACTAATTTTGTACTTTTAGCAGAGACAGAGTTTCTCCATGTTGGTCAGGTTGGTCTCAAACTCCCAACCTCAGGTGATCCGCCCACCTTGGCCTCCCAAAGTGCTGGGATTACAGGTGTGAGCCTGGCAAACAATTTCCTTAAAGCAAAAACAAAAACAATAAACAATCTGGTAAACAAAGGACTGCTGTTAGTCACCATATAAGAGAGGCACTGGGCTTCGCCTAACTGCTAAGCATGGATCTACCTATAGCTTCTGATATCAAACCTTGAATGCAGACTTTGTCAGAAAGAAGAAGAGAAACAGGAGAAAATCTTGATAAGGAATCTGCTTTAAAATGTCAAGTATCCTAAGCAAATTAATGCAGAAACAGAAAACCAAAGGCTGCATGTTCTCACTTAAAGTGGGAGCTGGAAACTGGGTGCTCATGGACATTGAAACGCCAGGCTCGGCGGCTCATGTCTATAATCCCAGCAATTTAGGAGGCCAAGGCAGGTGGATTGCCTGAGCTCGGGAGTTCCAGGCCAGCTTGGGAAACAGGGTGAAACCCCATCTCTTAATACAAAAAATTAGCCAGGCGTGGTGGGATGCCCCTGTAGTCCCAGCTACTCGGGAGGCTGAGGCAGGAGAATCACTTAAACCCGGAGGTGGAGGTTGCAGTGAGCTAAGATCGTGCCACTGCACTCGAGCCTGAGTGACAGAGTGAGACTCCATCTCCAAAACAGAAAAAAAAAAAAGAAAAGAAAAAGAAATTAGGCACTACTAGAGAGGCGAGAGAGGGGGCAGTACTGTTAGGTACTGCGCTCAGTGCCTGGGTGACAGGATCAGTCATGCCTCAAACCTCAGTATTGCACAATACACCCAGGTGACAAACCTGCACAGGAACTCCCTGAATCTAAAATAAAAGACTTTTTCAATAAAAAATGAAATGTCAAGTATGATTTGACAGTGTATCTACCACAAACTTCACAATGGAAATAAGACAGACTTAGATATCCTAGAAACTCCAAGGGGATCAAGTCTTCTTTACTCTGCTGGTCAGAATGAGAGCTAATGGGGTCAAATGGTTGCAGGGGCCAAGGGAAAATTTCCCCTTTGCCTTCTGAAGATTTACTGAAAAATCAACTTACAAGGGCTGGGCGTGGTGGCTCACGCCTGTAATCCCAGCATTTTGGGAGGCTGACGTGGGTGGATCACAAGGTCAAGAGATCGAGACCATCCTGGCCTACATGGTGAAACCCATCTCCATAAAAAAAATAATAATAATAAATCAACTCACAAAAGGCAGATTAATTGGAGAGACGGCACAGAAGTTTACTGGCGTACACAGGGGAGAACCACAGAGTGACTGTTCCGTATCTCAATGGAGTGCAAATGCTTATACACCCTACTGCTTAGGGGAAAGGGAGATGGGAAAGTGTGGATGATTTTAGGGGAACAGTAAGTGACTTTTAGGGAAATTCAATGGATATGTAAAACATACAATGGTAGCCGGGTACGGCGGGCAGTGCCTGTAATCCCTGCTACTCAGGAGGCTGAGGCAGGATAATCACTTGGACCTGGAAGTCCGAGGTTGCAGTGAGCTGAGATTGCACCACTGCATTCCAGCCTGGGCAATAAAGTGAGAATCTGTCAAGAAAGAAAGAAAGAAAGAGGCCGGGCACGGTGGCTCACGCTTGTAATCCTAGCACTTTGGGAGGCCGAAGTGGGTGGATCACCTGAGGTCAGGAGTTCAAGACCAGCCTGGCCACTATGGTGAAACACCATCTTAAAAAAGAAAAAAAAAGAAAGAGAGAAAGAGAAAGAGAGAAAGAGAAAGAGAGGGAGAAAGAAAAAGAGAGAAAGAAAAGAAAGAAAGAAAGAGAAAGAAGGAGAGAAAGAAAGGAGGAAAACAGGTATTCCCATTACTACTGGTGGATCACAGACCATCCACAAATTTAGTGGTGCAGGTATGCCACAATCATTTACTATACACACAGATCCTATGGCTCAAGAATTTGAGCAGAGCAGAGACAGCTTGTCTCTGTTTCACAGTGTCTTGGGGCCTCAGCTAGGAAGACTCAAAGTTTGGGGACAACTGAATGGCTGGGGCTCGATCACTGGGAGTCATCTTCATTCACATATTAAGAATTGATATCCAGGCAAGGCGGCTCATGCCTGTAGTCCCAGCACTTTGGGAGGCCAAGGTGGGTGGATCACCTGAGGTCAGGAGTTCGAGACCAGCCTGGCCAACATGGTGAAACCTTGTCTCTATTAAAAATACAAAAATTAGGCCGGGCACAGTGATTCACGCCTGTAATCCCAGCACTTTGGGAGGCCAAAGCAGGCAGATCACCTGAGATCAGGAGTTCAAGACCAGCCTGGCTAACATGGTGAAACCCCCTTTCTACTAAAAAAAGAAAAAAAAGAAAAAATTAGACAGGCGTAGTGGTGCGTGCCTGTAATCCCAGCTACCTGGGAGGCTAAGAAGGGAGAATTGCTTGAACCCGGGAGGCAGAGGTTATAGTGAGCCAAGATCGTGCCACTGCACTTCAGCCTGGGCAACAGAGCAAGACTCTGTCTCAAAATAAATAAACAAACAAATACTAACAACAAAATTAAAAAAAAAAAAGAATTGATAATGCCTGTTGACCACGGCTTCACTGGACTTTTGGCTGAAACATCTACACGTGGTGTCTCTGCGTGGACCGGTTTGGGCTTCTTCATGACATGATGGCTAGCTTCCCAAGAAAACCAGGTAGAAATGACCTTCTTTTGTGACCTTACCTTAGAAGTTGCAGAGAATCAACTTCATCCTAGTCAAAAACTCATACAAATCTCTTTTTTTGTTTTTGTTTTTTTTTTGTTTTTTTTTTGAGACAGAGTCTTGTTCTATTGCCCAGGCTGGAATGCAGTGGCTCAATCTTGGCTCGCTGCAACCTCCGCCTTCTGGGTTCAAGTGATTCCCCTGACTCAGCCTCCTGAGTAGTTGGGATTACAGGAGCACACCGCCACTCCTGGCTAATTTTTTGTATTTTTAGTAGAGACGGGGTCTCACCATGCTGGCCAGGCTGGTCTCAAACTTCTGACCTCTTGATCCACCCGCCTCACCCTCCCAAATTGCTGGGGTTACAGGCATGAGCCATGGAGCCCAGCCCCCAAAGTTATTCTTAAATGAAATCGAGGGTGGGGGGGTGGGTCATCCAATGCTGTGCAATGGACTCTGCTCTGTTGAAACTACAGCAGAAACGGCATCCTTTTCAAGTATTCAAAATGCTCCTGCCACACTTCCAGGACCTCCCAAGGTGCTCTGGGTGGGGTAGAGGCAAGGACGCTCTGGGGCAGAGTGGGGCGCTCCCAGCACTCTGACTCCCACCCCAGGGTTCCCTCCCACACATCTCAGTAAATGAGAAAAAATGTCATTGAAATCTCACGGGTGTTTGCCTTGGCCTTACTGGAAAAGAAGAGAAGACAATGAGGGAGAAAGAGAAAAAGGAAATACACCAGGCATGGTGGCTCACGCCTGTAGTCCTAGCTACTCAGAAGGCTGAGCCAGGGGGTCTGTTGAGTCCGGGAGGTTGAGACCAGCCTGGACAACTAAGCAACACCTCATCTCTAAAAAAAAATCTTAAGGATTCTTTTTTTTTTTTTTTGAGATAGAGTCTTGCATTGCCACATGGGCTGGAGTTCAGTGGCTCAATCTCAGCTCACCACAACCTCTGCCTCCAGAGTTCAAGAGATTCTTCTGCCACCGCCTCCCAAGCAGCTGGGACTACAAGTGCCCACCACCATGCCTGGCTAATCTTTTCGTACTTTTAGTAGAGAAGGGGTTTCACCATGTTGGCCAGGCTGGTCTCAAACTCCTGACCTCGGTGATCCACCTGCCTCAGCCTCCCAAAGTGCTGGGACTACACGCGTGAGCCATCGCGCCTGGCCTGAACTGGCTTTGTCTACCCAGGACATAAAATCACAGGTGTCTATATTCACATTTCAAGTACTCTGCTTAGTTAGAGGTAGGCAGGGATTGCTATCTATAGATCAGAGCGTCCTCCCTGGCAGACAGGAGATGCAAGCCAGGTCTTCAGATGGAATACCAGGGTTCTTTGTGGCGCCCTACTGTCTGCTGTTTGTACTATACACCGCAGAGAACTCATGGGCCCTACACTGAGTTTCTTTGGAGCAGTTTTCACTATGTTTCATGTTCCCATTCTCCAAATCTCCCTGGGAAGCTACCGCTGGGAACCTAAAGGTAGGTTTGTGCATAGACATTCCACTACCTCCTACCTCCATGAATCATCTCTTTCACTCCCACCTTCCAGGAAGGGGGCTGCCTGCAAGGAAGGATAGAGCTACACTGATGCATAGATAAGGGAAACTTCCCAGAAGTGAGACATTTCCTGGGGCAGGAAGGGGGACGCAGGGTCCCCTTTGTCTTGCTGCTTGGCTGTTTTGATTTGGTCCCACCAAACCCCAAAATGTTATTTCTTAGCTTGTCCCCATCTCTCTCCTGCCCCCTCCCCTTGTACAATTGGAGTTTTATCTATTTTTATGGAGACAGAATCTCACTCTGTTGCCTAGCCTGGAGTGTAGTGGCAAGATCTTGGCTCACTGCAGCCTCGACCTCCTTGGTTCAAGCAACCTCACCTCAGCAGCTTGAGTAGCTGGGACCACAGGTGTGTACCACCACACCCAGCTAATTTTTAAAATTTTTGTAGAGAAGAGGTCCCACTGTTGCCCAGGCTGGTCTCGAACTTTTAGGCTCAAGTGATCCCCCTGCCTCAGCTCCCCAAGTGCTGGGATTGCAGGCATGAGCCACCGCGCCTGGCCAGTTAAAGCTTCTCAACAGATCTCAGCTCAGACAGGTAGGTTCTGCTCCTGGGTCTGTCTGACTTTATGCAGATCAAACCAGGACCAAAGCAGTTCAGAAGCTTCAGGGGTTTCACTATTTTGGCCAGGCTGGTCTCGAACTCCTGACTCAGATAATCAGCCCGCCTCAGCCTCTCAAAGTGTTGGGATTACAGGTGTGAGCCACCGTGCCCAGCCTAGCATGATTCTTTCAATATTTCTTCTCCATTTATAGCTATGCTTTCATTTTGAGAGGTGCTGTGCATGGTATCAAAAGACAAAATTACAACAGATTTAGTTGGGGCTTTTATTTGAAATTCATGAATCAGGGCAGCCTCCATTCTGCAAAACAGAATGAGAGCTCCCACTGGGCAATGGCAGAAAAACAGGTTTTATAAGGTGGGAACAGGGAAACAGAACAAGAGAGAAAAAAAAGCTGACTTGTTAACATCAGGGTACTTTTGGTTACCTTTTTAATAAGAGCTACAGCAGAATAATCTTCCTTATTAAGCTAACTCAGGAAGACTGGAATCTTTGATTTTCAGAAAAAAAGAATGGTCTTTCGGGGATCTATTTGCTTACATAGATCAGTTTCAGCTTAAAGTTTCAGTTCCATCATCTGGCATTTAGCATAAGGTACTTCATATCAGTTTGGTTTGGTTTCCTGGGGTCCAGTTCAGGAGATCAGTCTAAAACCATAGTTTCTCAGGATTTTTGTTTAACAATCATTATCAGCCAAGCGCGGTGGCTCACACCTGTAAGCCCAGCACTTTGGAAGGCTGAGCAGGCGGATCATGAGGTCAGGAGTTTGAGACCAGCCTGGCCAAAATAGTGAAACCCCGTCTCTGCTAAAAATACAAAAAATTAGCGGAACGTGGTGGTAGGCACCTGTAATTCCAGCTACTCAGGAGGCAGGAGAATCGCTTCAACCTGGGAGGCGGAGATTACGGTACTCCGTCTCAAAAACAAAAAAAAATTATTATCTTAGCCAGGCATGGTGGCTCACGCCTGTCATCTCAGCACCTTCGGAGGCTGAGGCAGGCAGATCATCTGAGGTCAGGAGTTTGAGACCAGCCTAGGTGAAACCCTGTTTCTACTAAAAATACAATAATTACTCTGGTATGGTGGCAGGTGCCTGTAATCCCAGCTACTTGGGAGGCTGAGGCAGGAGAATCACTTGAATCCAGGAGGTGGAGGCTGCAGTGAGCTGAGATTGCACCATTGTACTCCAGCCTGAGCAACAACAAAAAAAAACTCCGCCTCAAAAAAAAAAATTGAACTTATTAATTTATTTGCCATTGTAAATGTTCTAATTTTTTTCCAGCTTGTCATTTGCCTTTCAAGTTCTGTGTGTCTCATCTTCCCTCCATTAGCAAAGCTGGCTCTTTCCTATTGTTTTTTTATTTTCATGCTTTTCTCTTTTCATGTATTTCTTTATGCTGTTATTACCCCTCGACTGAACTGGGCACTCGCAGGCCAACTTCCTTCTCTGTGAGAGAAGGAAGAGCCTGTAAGGGTCTTTCTCAGATCAGACACTGTCTCGGTTCAGAAAGAGCCTGGGAAGCGAAGGGGGCTTCAGAGGGATGCTAAAGTTCCCAAAGGCCATGGAAGAGCAGGTGGACTGCTGTCCACTCCCACTGCCAGGCAGCTGAGCTCTCATGCCTTCTTGTGGCATTGGCAATGGGACATCCAGTACCTCTCCTCACTCAACAGATCCCTGACAGTGATCACGGTACACTGGGCCGTGGGACTCTGCCTTCCAGGAGCTCAGTCTGGTGGGAAATCCTATAGCCGCTTCAACTTAGACTGTCATTTTAGGAAGGTAAGTGGCTGTGGGTGTGCAGGAGCTGCAACTCCAAAGATGTCTACTGATGAACACATGAGCCCTTCGGCATCAGAGCCTGCAGCGCTGATGTAGGCTCAGTGTTGGGCTTCAGGCTCGGTGGCCAGAGTGTGACAGACAGCCAGGAGCCCCACCCCACCGACCAATCCCTGCAGACAAATGGAGAGAACTGGTGAATTACATGTCAGTTACAGCTCAATTCCCAAATGTGTCAGCTCTTTCCTAACTTCCCAGGTTGATAAAACACGGGAGTACAGTGGCTCATGCCTGTAATCCCAGCACTTTGGGAGACCAAGGGGGGAGGATCACTTGAGTTCGAGACCAGTCTGGAACATGGTAAAACCCCATCTCTACTAAAAATACAAAAATTAGCTGGGCATGGTGGCATGCCTGTCTGTAATCCCAGCTACTTGGAAGGCTGAGGCAGAAGAATCCCTTGAACTCGGGAGGCAGAGGTTTCAGTGAGCTGAAATTGCGACACTGCACTCCAGCCTGGGCAACAGAGCAAGACTTTGTCTCAAAAAAAAAAAAAGTTGGATGCAGTGGCTTATGCCTGTAATCCCAGCACTTTGGGAGGCTGAGGTGGGCAAATCACATGTCAGGAGTTCAAGACCAGCCTGGTCAACATGGTGAAACCCCGTCTCTACTAAAAATACAAAAAATTAGCTGGACGTGGTGGCAGGCACCTATAATCCCAGCTACTCAGGAGGCTGAGGCAGGAAAATCGATTGAACCAGGGAGGTGGAGGTTGCAGTGAGCTGAGACCGCACCACTGCACTCCAGCCTGGGCGACAGAGCAAACTCCATCTCAGACAACAACAACAACAACAACAACAACGTGGTAGTGACAAGCATTTCTGTGGACAAGCGCAGTGGGCTTGGCTTCTGGTTTTAGACTGTGTCAGGCCTCTTATCTCCCTAATTTCATCTCTAACTTACACCAGATCCTTATTCAGTAACCCCAAAGCCATGGTCTCCCGAAAAATGAGAGGGGTCTTTATTTCCTGGACCATGAGGTAGCAGTGTCTGCCCTCCCTGCTGAGTGAAACACCTCTGTGTTGGTGTGCTCCCCTTCCTCCGTCCCCTTAGTCTTTCCACCTCCCTCTCAGCACCGCTGGACAGATATTGCACGGGGGAGAAACACCATATGCCAGACCCTGTGAATCCTTAGAAGAAATGTATCTTTCTACTCAGACTCACTCTCAAATTTTTTTTTTTTTTTTTAAGAGACGGGGTTTCACCATGTTGTCAGGATGGTCTGAATCTCTTGACCTCGTGATCCTCCCACCTCAGCCTCCCAAAGTGCTGGGATTACAGGCGTGAGGCACCACACTGGGACCCCCTCTCAAATTTTACTGTGGAGTTTGCTGTTAGGCCCCGAAAGGCGAATGGCATGGAGGGGACTCTTTCAGGAAACTGGCCTGCGGCAGGGACAGGCTCAACCTCCAGAAAGAACTCCATTTGGCTGGACGCAGGGAAAAGAAGGTTGGTTAAAGCTGGAGAAGGGGGTATGCATCAGGGAGCAGCACAAACGCCAGGACGGGAGAAGTCACCATCATGCAGAGAAGAGGTGCGGGCAGAGTGGAAATCATTGCTCTTTACTGATTACAATGTAATACGTTTCTACAAAGCCGTCCTCATCCGGCCCCACCCCTTCTCTCTAATGCACTTTGTACATTCCAAGTGCTCCGTGTTTACTCGGTTAGTAAGTGGAAGGACAGACGAAAGTCTGTCCTTTCTTATCCCATCTAAGGAAAATCCCTAGCTCATGCACCCGGAGGCCTTCCCACCCCAACAACTTCATTTCCCTGAAAAGTTATGTCTGGAAGCCTTTCCATGACAAGGTTATACAAATCGTGATATTCCTCTTCAATTTTCATAATGTGAACTCTCGCGACGAGCCCCAGCTTAGTTCACCTGCCTCCCATCGCGCGGCACTGGGAGGTCATCTCCACTAGTTTCCTGTGCAGTCCCCAGAGGTGCAGACCCCGCAGCGGCCGCAGGGGCGGGGGTGCCGGGGCCTCCCGCGCCGGCAGGGTTCTGGAGGAAGAGAACGAGCCTGTTCCTAGCGCTCAGCGGGGCCCTGCGACGGCTGTGGCTGCGGCTGCGGCCAGAGCTGCTGGGACGGAGAGGGCTCCTCCCAGGTCCCCGCGCACCCGGCGCCTCCCCGGGCTGCCAGCCCCACCTCGGCTGCTGCTCCGCCCTGAGCGCGGGGTGCAGGCCCAGGGCCCCGGGACGCACTTGAGGCCCAGCACTGCCAGCTTCCAGCTGTGGGAAAGGCTGGTGGCAAGTGGGACGTGGAAGCAGCGCTGAGCCCGAGGGCGGAGAGCACGGAACGTCTCTGTAAGGTTGGCCCTGCGCGCTGGCTGCCACCTCCAGGTGAGCGGGGGCCACATTCGTGCCCGGGACACCAGCGTCCCCCCAGAGAAGAGCTTGCCCGAAGCGACCTCCAATTCCCAAGAGAAGCTGCCCACATTGCTCGGGACCCCTGGGAAGCCCTGCTGGCAGGAGTAGCTGGGGGCCAGCAGCCCAGGCTGCCTCCACGCTGGGCCTCCTCCGGCTTCTCTTCAGTACACGAGCTCTCAGGTTCTGAAACCAAACCTGGGAAGGCAAGAAAGAGAGACGGAGATGGGGACGGAAGGAGAGAGGGGAAAAAGGCATTTTCTAAACAAGCTCAATCCCATAATTATCACCAAGTAGCATGTAACCAGGGTTAAACAACCTACCAAATAAAACACCTGGAGCTTAGCGCACGAGCAATCTCCTTGGCTAGGTTGATTCAAACTGTTACCTGTGTGGCCCACCTTCCTTCCAGCCAACTCTCCCCAAGGCCCCCACCTTGCAGCCGCACTGCTGTCCTGCTCCCCAGCCCTTCTGAGAGTGTCCTGTGTGCCCACACCTTCCTCGGACCGCTTCTCTTATCTGGGTTCCCGAGAGGCCGGCACGTCTGCCGGGGACTCTTGGCCAGCAAGAGAGTCCCAACCTGAATAGGGGAGTGCGCGGAAAAAAGAGAAGACAGATAAGCGGGGTCTGGAGGACTGAGTAAGCAATGCTTAAACAGCAATGCCTAAACAGCAACTTTATTGTGCACACAGTTAGTATATATATGTTTGTCCTACGTCATTAACAGGAACAGATACCATTATCTCATACATGAAAGCAGCACATAAGAACAATAGTAAAATCAGATACATAATTGGGTATAATCACGTCACGTAGGTGGTGGGGAAACCTATAGTTAAAAGTTACTGACCTATGCAAGGCACCAGAGAGGCAGAACCCTATTATATTTGCGCAGTCACAAGAACAGGCACAGGACCCAATAGTGGGTAAACAAAGTCATAAATCAGATACAGAAACTGGACACATTGTCCTGTCAGACCACATGCAGGCCACATCACAGTCTCACAAAGTTCTTTTT
>CAUYQU010010017.1:0-44770 GCA_963574635.1 Cheracebus regulus
CAGGCCCAATCACCGTCCTCTACGTAAAGTGGGCTGAGTGGTGCTCTTCCATCGGGGTGGCAACTACTGGCAGTCCTCTCCAATTGTGTAATCAGGCGGGCCGGCGCCATCTTAATGGCGCAGCTAAATTTTGCTCCCACAGGATCTGGAAGAGGTATTTTCTAAGTCGTTTATTCTCTAGTCCATTATAATAATGTTGTAACTCATCTAGTACTGTGTGGTCAATAAATTCAAATACCAAATGAATTTTCTTTTTCTGTCTAAAAACTTCAATCAGATTGACCAGGTTTTCATGATGAAATTGCTATTGATAAAAGAAACAAAACAAATTTTTAATTATTTCAAGCATAACAATTTGTACATATAACACATAAAATTTTGAAAGGAAACAGTAATATTCTCAGCTTTGTTCCACACATTTCTTTTTTATTTTGAGATAGAGTCTCACTCTGTCACCAGGCTAGAGTGCAGTCGCACAATCTTGGCTGACTGCAACCTCCACCACCCTGTTTCAAACAATCCTCCTGCCTCAGCCTCCTGAGCAGCTGGGATTACAAGTGTACACCACCACACCCAGCTAATTTTTGTATTTTTGTATTTCCCCATGTTGGCCAGGCTGGTCTCAACCTCCTGACCTAAGGTGATCCTCTTGCCTTGCCTTCCCAAACTCCTGGAATTATAGGTGTGAGTCATCAAGCCCAGTCTATGTTCCATGCATTTCAACTGAAATTTCTCAACCAGTTTGCTTCCATTCCTATTTTAAGAAAATTGTAATCCATTTTATAATCAATATTTATAGGACAAAGTTAGATATATTATCTCAAGTTGGCATTTGGTTGCTTGTGAAAATAATTTAATGTATATAACTTGGTATTCTATTGAGAGATATCTTGCTATTTTTAAACTTGGTTTGTGGTTAACACCTGAAATTTAAAAAGTCCTATGTTTTCAGATGAGCATGGATTTCAGCACGATTAAGTATGTGATTTGAATTTATATAAATTAATTATTTTTTAATTTTGATCCTAAACTGTAGAAAGTAAACCATAAGTTCTAGGGGACATCATAAATTCACTAGACTATAACAAAAGAATATCAAAATATCTGCAAAATCTTCAGATATGTGAACTACCAATTTATAACCACAGAAAGTGTACATAAATTTATAATTATTTGTGGGTAAATGTTTGTTGTCTGTACTCTTATTAAACAACTAACCACCTTTTCAGACTGGTAACAATTATTCCTAATTTTAAAATGTCAATGATGGCCATGTATCAGCTTAGGAAACAAATGAGATTTAGTGTTGTATGCTACTTATGTTATTTTTTATCACACTGACTTAATTACAATCAGTTCTGAAATATTTAACCACTTTGTCCAAACTATCAAGAATATGTGTTTATTTGGCTAAAAATGAGGAAGTACTTCTTTTAAAAAAAAAAAAAAAAAAAAGAATCTTGCTATATTGCCAGGCTGGTCTCAAACTCCTGGCCTTAAGAGATCCTCCTGCCTCAGCCTCCTAAGTTGCTAGGACTACAGGCATGAGCCACTGCTCCTAGCTTTAGAAAACTATACTTTTATGAAATATATTTACCTTTATTCCAATGGCACAATGTCAATTTTTCTACTTCTCTGTAACTGATGAAGAGACGAAAGTCCTTAAAACATGACTAGAGACAAACATCCAAAATATAACACCAGATTCCTTTCCTTTTTGCTCCAAATTTCCCTGGTTGGCAAGATGCCAGAGTGCTGCAGCAATAGCATACTGGCAGCAGTAAAAACAACTGACTGCTAGCTGGGCACAGCGGCTCATGCCTGTAATCCCAATACTTTGGCAGGCTGTGGTGCGCAGATGATCTGAGGTCAGGAGATCAAGACCAGCCTGTTCAACATGGTGAAACCCTCTCTACCGGCGTGGTGGTGGGTGCCTGTTATCCCAGCTACTAGAGAGGCTAAGAGAAGAGAATTTCTTGAACCCGGGAGGTGGAGGTTGCAGTGAGCCGAGATCACGCCATTGTACTCTGGCCTGAGTTACAAGGGTGAAACGCCATCTCAAAAAAAAAGAATTGACTGTTTTTGGACACTACAATATTAATTCTCTACTTATGGAAAATTACAGTTTCCTGTCCAGTCTTTATTTTAAAGGCAAAAGCAGTGAAAGCAGGGAAGGGTTAATGTGAATAAGGATTATGGAAGATCCATTCAGGGATGAAGAATTAGGTACAGTATTTACTCAGATAAACCATGAAATGAAATCCCTCGAAGTGCTCCAGTATCCCTCTTCAAGTTGTTTAATTTTGTTTTTCTCCATTACTGGACAACTTTTTTTTGCAGATATTCTCACTAATTACTCATTTATTTAATGAAATTCTAGCATAAAAATTTAGTTCAAATTAAATCATTATGACAAGTTTTTTAGACTAAGAATATTAACTAATCCAAGAAATCTCTCTAGTGAAATTAGATTATATCAAATTTAATAAAAAGCCAATGAGAGCCAGGCACAGTGGCTCACACCTGTACAGCACTTTGGGAGGCTGAGGTGGGCGGATCACCTGAGGCCAGGAGTTTGAAACCAGTCTGGGCAATATGGCAAAACTCCGTCTCTACTAAAAATACAAAAATTAGCTGGGCATGGTGACACATGTGTGTAATCCCAGCTACTCGGAGGCTGAGGCACAAGAATTGCTTGAACCTGGGAGACAGAAGTTGCAGTGAGCCAAGATTGTGCCACTGCCCTCCAGCCTGGGCAACAGAGTGAGACTGTCTGAAAACCACAACAACAACAATAACAAAAAGCCAATGAGAATAGTTAGGGTATCTCAAAATTATCTGCATAACAGTTGTAATAGTAAAATGCACATTCAGGTTCCTCTCTGTATTGTCACATACTGGTTAGTTTTACAAATGATTAAGTAGAAAAAAATAATGAGTTTAAGTGTAACAGCTGAAGAAAGAGCAAGACATACTGCCTGGGGAAAAAATCTCCTTCTAATCAGATTTTCATTCATAGTGCACAAAAACTGCCTTATTTATAGTATTATTATGTTTCAGGTCATCAGGACAGAACTGATTATCTTTCACAAAATCATAACATCTTTACTGACTTTAACTTTTCATTGTCTAAAAATAGACCTGGCTGGGCACAGTGGCTCATGCCTGTAATCCCAGCACTTTGGGAGGCTGAGGCGGGTAGATCACCTGAGATCAGGAGTTCAAGACCAGCCTGGCTAACATGGTAAAACACTGTATCTACTAAAAATATAAAATTAGCCATGTGTGGTGGTGCATGTCTGTAATCCCAGCTACTAGGAAGGCTGAGGCAGGAAAATCCGGGAGGTAGAGGTTGCAGTGAGCCAAGATGGTGCCATTGCACTCCAGCCTGGGCAACAAGAGTGAAACTCCATCTCAAAAAAAAAAAAAAAAAAAGAAAAAGAAAAAAGAAATAGAGCTGTTTGTTTGTATTTATTTAGTTAGAGACAGAGTCTCACTCTGTTGCCCAGGAAGGAGTGCAGTGGTGCAGTGGCGGCTCACTGCAACCTCACCCTCCCGGGTTCAAGCGATTCTCCTGGCTCAGCCTCCCAAGTAGCTGGGATTACAGGTGCCTGCCAACATCCATGGCTAATTTTTTGTATTGTTAGTAGAAACGGGGTTTCACCATGCTGGCCAGGCTGGTCTCAAACTCCTGACTTCGTGATCCGCCTGCCTCCACCTCCCAAAGTGCTGGGATTACAGATGTGAGCCACCACACCTGGCATAGAGCTGTTCTAGTAATCCACAGATGCCTAATATATTTCCTATACTTTGTAAGCAAATTAGGCTAGGCACAGTGGCTCATGCCTATAATGCTAGCTGTTTGACAGGCCCAAACAGGAAGATCGCTTAAGCCGAGAAGATGGAGGCTGCAGTGAGCTATGGTCATGCCACTGTGCTGCAGCCTGGGCAACAGAGTAAAGTGCTGGGATTACAGGCATGAGTAAGACTCCATGGAAAGAAAAGAAAAGAAAAAAAAGAAAAGAAGAAAGAAGGAAGGAAGGAAGGCGGGCAAGCAAGCAAATTGATCCACTATATCTCATACAGACTTACAAAGAAAGAAGAAAATATTATTTTTGTATCAGATAAAGACAGACAAGAACATCTGCTGCATACAAAACCTCTATACTGTATCGTCAAGATCATAAACCTTAAAGAATGTAGGTTTATAGATTCCAATAAATAGAATAAATAGAATACATACATATTTAAATATTTTTTAAATCATTGGTTTTCTACCCAGTCTCCAAGGAATGTTAATGCTCCTTTCTCCACACTCCTCAGTTGTTTCCCCTGGGTTGAACTGTCACACCCACATAGGATTCTATCCTCTTCCCTTATCTCTCCTGATACTGTTCCTCATCTCTAAAAGCCTACTGGTCATTTTTTCTTAAATGTACTCCTGTCACCTCAAGTTCAACATTTCTAAAATTGAAGTTGTTCCCAAACCATGTCTGAGTCTTTTATATTTCTATCAATTGTAGCAATCACTGAACCTAAGAGACCTTTGACTCCTGCCTTTCTATAGCTTTCCACACCCTTTCATGTCTTCTTTTTTCTTTCTTCTGAGACAGAGTCTCTGTCATCCAGGCTGGAGTGCAGTGACAGGATCTCAGCTCACTGCAACCTCCACCTCCTGGGTTCAAGTGATTCTCGTGCCTCAGCCTCCCAAGTAGCTGAGACTACAGGAGCACACCACTATGCCTGGCTATTTTTTTTTTTTTTTTTTTTTTTTTTGATATGGAGTCTCACTCTGTAGCCCAAGCTGGAGTGCAGTGGGCAACCTCAGCTCACTGCAACCTTCGCCTCTGGGACTCAAACGATTCTCCTGCCTCAGCCTTCCAAGTAGCTGGGACTAGAGGCATGCGCCACCACATCTGGTTGATTTTTTGGTATTTTTAATAGAGACGGGGTTTCACCATGTTGCCCTGGGTGGTCTCAAACTCCTGAGCTCATGCGATCCACCAGCCTTGGCCTCCTAAAGTGCTGGGATTACAGGAGTGAGTCACCATGACTGGCTTTTTTTTTTTTTCAGTAGATACAGGGTTTTACTATGTTGGCCGGGATGGTCTCAAACCCCTGACCTCAGGTGATCCACCCACCTTGGCCTCCCAAAGTGCTGGGATTACAGGCATGAGCCATCACACCCGGCCTCATGTCTTCTTTTACAATATACCATGTTCTAACTTTACTTTCCATTCACATTGCTGCATTTTAGCAAGGGCCCTCAGACATTTTCCAAAATTCCTTAATTAAACAGGACCTGTTTTTACCTTCAGTCCTCCAACTCATTTTGCACAATAGTACTAGATTAAAATTTATATTTCTTTACACTGAATTCAAAACCTTCACTGACTTTCCACCTCTTAAAAAATCAAGTTTTGACTTCTTAGCCTAAAAGACTTTAAAATCTGCTTCCAATTTACTGTTCTAATGTACCTCTTTCCAATTCTGCTCAGAAAACTCTACAGGCAAATGTCTTTGCTCTTTGTGCTTTCCACTGTGCCCTTTATCCTTTGTCCCTTTTTAGTTTCTTTGGGTTTATGCTGTTCCTCTAACGTAGAAAACAGTTTCTCCCTCTTATCTAAACCCTGCACATCCTTCAAAGCCTAATTCATGCCCCATTTCCTCAAAAAAATTTTCCCTACCAGGGAAAGGACCTTGTGTTGATTCCTTGGCATTTATTACAAGCCACTTTTTGTTCAGTATTACTTTTATATACTCTCCTTTCTGATTATAGAAATCTTTAAGGGCAGGAAGCATCTTTTACCTCCTTAGAGTCTCACTACTACCTAGCACCATGACTTGCACAAAGCAGAAATTTTTATTAAGTATTATACTTGAATATCTCTGAATAATTATTAAACAATATTGGCATAGCTTTTGTTACATACCCAAAACACATATATCTTGTATCACTACAAAATTACAAAATGTAGACAAGATAGAGTATCACACTTGTTTTTATATAACATGAATCAGTACATGTGTGAACTAAAATATTTCATGCAACTTTTCATTCCATAACAATTTTTCTTTCGACTTAGATGATTAAGGCAAAAGAAGCAAACTTTTAGAAACTTTATTTCTCTCATTGCAATTTTGTTGACAGATTTTTCCGGTCTCTCATAAAATATCTTAATGGCCACTACCTGCCCGGTATTCTTATGTTTACATTTCATGACTGTTCCGTAACTTCCCTCTCCCACTTTTCCAAGGGTTTCATACATCTCCATTTTCAAGCTGGGCTTTTACTACTTTACAGAAATGAAAAAAGAAAATGGAAAATGTTAAATGTTTATACTTTTATTTATTCAAACTAGATAATCATATCCACAATAAACTCAGTTTCAAATAACAGAGCCGTTAAACAAACAAACAAAGAAAGTAATCTTTTCCACTGAGCTTTTTTGTCTTTGGGAACTAAAGACAGCTTGAGTAAGGTGTCCTTCTGAGGCTCCAACTCTCACCAGAACTTAGGGGTACTACTGCCGTCTCGGTCATGCCCATCAACACCTTGAGATTACCTCACTATGTCACCATCCATCAAGCATGGGGTCCCCACAATTCCTGTCATGTTCCTGTCAAATAAGAAGTTCCCGCACTACAGTAGTCGCCTACTTATCAGGCCCAAGGTCATGAAAAAGATCGGTCCCGCCTTTAATTCAAACCAGACGTCTTAGGATGCCGGACCGGCGTCACGCCCCACGTCCAGCTGTCGACTTTATCCAAACAGCGGCCGCCGCCTCAGCCCATTCTGTGGTCCCGCTGGCCTGGCTCTGCGTAGTTCCAGTGGAGCCACGGAACACTGACCCTACTTTGTTGGTTAGGTCCCAGCCAAGCCTCCGGCCACTCGCTACCATGGTAACGGCGGTGGGGTTGCTGCGTTCTAGTCCTAGTGCGCAAGACCGAAACGTGATCAAGGTCCCGACCCGGAAGGGAAAGTGAGAAGAAACGGAACCTGTTCTGGGTAGGCGCAAGATGGAAGAATTCTTCGTGAGAATGGGGTAAGCAGTCCAGGTTGCTGTCGCAGCTGAGCCTCCTTACAAGGTTACTTTTGAATGGACGTGAGGAGCGTCCGCATTTTTTTTTTTTTTTGAAACAGTCTTGCTGTGTTACTCCGGCTGGAGTGCAGTGGCGCAATCTCGGCTCCCTGCAACCTCCAACTCCCGGTTTCAAGTGATTCTCCTGCCTCAGCCTCCCGAGTAGCTGGGATTACAGGCATGCACCACCACGCCCGGCTAATTTTTGTATTTTTAGTAGAGACGGGGTTTCTACCATGTTGGCCAGGCTGGTCTCGAACTCGGATCTCAGGTGATCTGCCCGCCTCGGCCTCCCAAAGTGCTGGGATTACAGGGTTGAGCCGTCACGACTGGCCAACATGGTTCTTAAATCAAAAACTTCTTGAACACGTGCCATATGCCTTTTAATTTTTTCCAACTGTTAATCTTTTTTTAAAAAAAAAGAAAAGAAAAGAAAGAAACCTCCCTCACCACGTCAAACTCTAGGCAAGCAAGTAATTCGAAGGGTTCTACCATATAGGAAGTGATGAACAAGGGCACAGAAATAAAGAGGCTGGAGTCTAATTGCTTAAGTAGACATAGAGTTCAGCTGGAGTGACAGTCCCTAATGAATAACCACCACATCACTAGAGCAAGTCCCTAAGGAGTGCTTTTTTTTTTATTATTGAATAGAGCTTTTTTCCCCCTTTTTTTCTGTAAAATGAGTTAAATGTAAAAGGCGAAATCTTGCTATGCTTCCCCTACATAAGAGAAAAAGCATTAATTCTGGTCCGGTGGGTCTCACCCCATCATGCATATTTAAATCACACCTGGAGGGCTTTTAGAAAGCAACTCACAATCCCCACATCCACACCTGGGCCCAGAGAGCCGGATTTAATTGGGATAGCGTAAATAAATTAGCATTTTTAAAGCTTCTCAAGTTTTCTATGCTGTTAGGGTTTATATTGAGAGAAAGGAGAAGTGGTCATGGTTTTCATTAATCAGCTAAAATATTCAGAATTGTCTTTCCTTTGAACGTTATTCAACCACAATATAAAATGCCTTCTATAAGTAAGAATGTCACAGTAAATCTTACAGAGGGCTCAAACTTGGTGTAAGCATATTATTGTGGGCCAAATATTTGCAAGGAGGCTGCACACAGTGGACCATACCTGTAATCCCAAGGAGGCCAAGGTGGGCAGATGACTTGAGCCCAGGAGTTCCAGACTAGCCTGGGCAACAGGGCAAAACCCCATCTCTACAAAAATTAGAAAATATAAAAGTTAGCCGAGCGTGGTGGTGCACACCTGTGGTTCCAGCTACTTGGGAGGCTGAAGTGGGAGAACTGCTTGAGCCTGGAAGGTCAAGGCTGCAGTGAGCCTTGTTCGCGCCACTGCAGTCCAGCCTGGGTGACAAAGCAAGACTCTGTCTCAAAAATAAAAAGAAAAAATTTGCCCAGGAGAAAAATGAACCAAACGGAGTACCTTCCCTGCCCTCAGTGAGTTCATAATCCAGAGCTACAGAATTGATAACAGCATACAATTGATAGCTTTAAAATTATTCCTTCTACAAGTAGGTTGTGGCAGGACTGGTTAACCAGGACAGCTAGCGATTCTTGCTAATACACAATTGTAAGACTTTATGATGCAGATTCACTGAATTAGTCAAAAGTGTTATTTCATTTTGGAAAGTAATAAACTGTTTCCAAAACAATTGTAAATCCCTGTAGTCACTGAATTCCTTACCTCTCTTGCCTCCAGTTCCCATCTTCAGGACTTCATTGGTCAGTCAGGAGGAGTCTGAGCACATTTGTATCCATTTAGGAAATTCTTCAGCTCAACAGGGAAAGGGAGGGTAGGAGGAGGACCTCAGCATTGCCCTAATCTTGCCCATAGTTCCATGGAACCAGAAAGGGTTAACTTTTTCCACTTTCCTTGTACCTCCCTTTCTGCGAACCCTGAATTGTCTCTGCTTTCAGTGACTGCCTTGACTGGTAAATTACAAGGTTTTTTGGTTTTTTTTATTTATTTATTTTTTTTTTTTGAGACAATGTCTCAGTGGCATGATGATGGTTCACTGCAACTTCAACTTTCTCGGCTCAAGCGATCCTTCTGCCTCAGCCTCCCGGGTTGCTGGGACTACTGGTGTGTGCCACCACACCTGGCTAATTTTACTTTTTGTAAAGACAGGATCTCCTGTTTTGCTCAGGCTGGTCTCAGACTCCTGGTCTCCCAAAGTATTAGGATTACAGGCATGAGCTAATGCCCCAGCTCATGAGGAATATTTTTAAGATATAGTTTCTCTTTACCATTTTTCTCCATGTAACCCTACATGTGTGTCTTTCTCTTTTGCTATTGGAAGGGTTACGACTGCAATGGCAGAAAGGCAAAAAAATTAAGAATATTTAGCTTTTGACTTAGAAAACACATAGTGAATGTTTAACAGGACCTATCAAGAGTTTGGCCTGACTAACTCGATCGCCAGGGCAGTCACTGGAAGCAGAGAGAATTCAGGGTTTGAAGAAAGGAAGATGCAAGGAAAGTCGGAAAAGTTAACTCTGCTTCCATGGAACTATGGGCAAGGTTGAGGCAAAGCTAAGGTCTTCATTCCACCTTCCCTTTCCCTGTTGAGCTGAAGGATTCCCCAAATGGATACAAAAGTACTCAGAGTCCTTAGTATAACAAAGTCCTGAAGGTAGGACTTGGAAGCAACAGAGGGAACGACAGTAACTACAGAAAATATTCAAGGTCTGTGGGAGGTCAACACTTCTGAACCCCCCGGTAATGGGGGGCACTTCTGGCCCATTTGCACTTTACTTGCTAGTGTGGGAAACCTGAAGTTATCTCAGGCTAGATATATAACCCTCGCTCATGTCTACAGGATCTCTCCCCCAGGTATGAATCATATTTGTAGGTTTCTTTGACAACCAACCACTCATTGATATGCCTGGAAGTCTGCACCCCCACATTCCTTAAAAATACAATGGTACGCCCCCTCATAGGCAAGTCCCGGACTCTGACACATATCTTCAAAGGAAAGCAGACCCAGAAAGGAAAAACTGCATAATACATCATCCTTTAATGTTTGCCCAAAATTTCCAATACTAGAAACCCCACTGCAAAGCTGAAAGACTATTTGGTAACTTCAAGGAAGCATTTCAGGAGATTGTTGTGTGGGCCTCAACATTCAATGCTGCCTTAGAAGATCGCGCAATCCTCTCACTCTTCTTGCCCCAATACCAGAGTTGATAAGCCACTGAACCAACGAGAGGGGAGTTATTTTTGGTCCCGGTTTAAAGAAAACAAAACAAGTTGTTGATTCTGCCATGACCTCTTGGGTAATGTTGTCTCTAACCTGTAATAAACAGGAAACAACTAATAAAGATGTATCCCCTTTAAACCCGCTTCATAGACCTGGCTGAAACTCACGTCCGGGCGAGGCTTTCACCTGACCCGTTCTAAACGCGTCATAGGGACACGTGGTTCTAGATACTTCTCCCCCTCCCCCTCAGGGGTGGATTGTTGACAAGGCCACGGTCAGTCACGTGATCTTACGTCATCCCACCTCCTTTCCCTGAAATCTCTGGCCCGGATGAGTCCCCCTCTCTCCAGCCCGCCGAGCCTAAACTAATGACGGGGAGGGAGACCGGATAGTGTTACGGATCCATGGTCTCAGAATCCACAACCTCTAGTGTGAGCACAGAGTACACAAACTTGTCGATCAATTCAGGAAGCCCCGGCGGAACCCAGCCCCGCAGAAGGGCTCGGGGAACGCACGCTCCCGCGTTCCGCCCCCTCCTCCCCCAGGGCTCCTCTGTGGTAGCGGCGGAGGGCGGAGGGATCCAGAGAGGGCGAAGGGATCCGGGGGCGGCGGAGGGAGACGTCATTGCAGGGTTGTTTGTCAGTCTCGACGGTGGTGGCGGCGGCGGCGGCTACCCACAGTGATTTGGCCGCCGCGCCGGGGGGTGGGGGGGCTGCGCGGGACTCTTTTCTTTCAGACTGACCGCGGGGCAGCTGGGGAGCATGTCGACCCCGGCTCGGAGGAGGCTCATGCGGGATTTCAAGCGGTAAGGGCCTTCACCTCCGCCTAGATGACGGCTCCTCAAAGCTGCGGGGCTGCAGGGCGGGGATCCGGGACACCTTCCCCTTATGACCCTCCGAGGCCCGGCTGTGGGCCCAGCTGAACTGGCGGAAGCCGGGTCCTAGCCTCAGCTTCCACTCCCTTATCCTTGCCTCTCGCTCTGGCGGCCGAATAAATTTCCATACTCCTTCTCCTCCCCCCAAAAAGTCAAACGGTGTCGATCGACTGGCCTAGGATTCCCTGCTGCCCATTTCGGCCAGCTGCTCGGCGTCTAGCCCAGGCGGTCAGACTTCCTCCACCCGCCCCTGCACCCTACGGCGCCCTCTCCTTGTCCTCTCAAAGTGAGCTTCTGCGGGAGCTTGTTCCTCGCCGGCTGCACCAGTCCGCTTTGTTTCACCGCCCCGCCGTCTTCTCCGAGGAGCCGGGTTGGGGCGAACCGCCCCCCCCCACCTCACACCCCAGTCCTTTCCATTTCTGCCGCGAGGGTGGGGTCCAGTGCGTGAGGCCCGGAGGTTAACCCATCCCCCGAAACCTGACTCTGTCCCCGCCCGCCTGAAAGGACCTTGGGAACTGACTTAAAGATCTGGGACCTCAGAGCTGGCCACCCCGGCTGCCAGTGCCTTCTGGAACTCAGCTCTGGCTGGTGAAGAAAGCACTATGTATAGCCTCCCGAGTCTGGAAAAATGCCTTCCCTTAGACTGGCGCTAATTTGATACTCCCTGGGCCTCCTTTGGTAAATAAATAGGGTTTTGTTAGGAGGTATTGGGGTTGTGAGGAAAAAAATGATTAGTCCGTTGTTTACCTTTTATTGGATAGAGACATAGAAAACTTAAATGAGAAAACAGCATTTTGATACTCTGCACATTTTTCTTAAATTTTTTTTCTGGGGATACCTGCCCTAATCGAGACAAAATATCTGGCCTAAAAACTTAGATTTGTCGCTCAGGAAGTCACCTCTCAACTCAGCCATTATAAAGCCTATGTGAAGCATTTGTAAGCCATCCATTGTTTTGGGCTTTGGCCAACTTACCTAATTCATTGGTAGCTTCTCTTAGCCATTTAAAGGTAGGCGTCAAGCAGTGCAGTTCTTGTAAGGCTTCTGTTCATGGTGGCCTAATTTACTTGAAATTGACTAAAAATCATTTTTTTTTCTTTATGTGGACTAGTTGCAAAGTATGATGCCCCATGAAAACGACTGCATACGTATTTGTGTGTATAATGTAGTATTTTTAATTGAGACTACAGTCTCTGAAAGGAGATGCCCTTTTTCATTCAAAAGTCATCTTTCTAAAGCTTGAAATCAGTGTATTTGCTTGGCACTCGTGACTAAAATTCAAATAGTAATTTAGTTCATGTCATTGTCGCCTTGGCTCCTTACAGTAATGCTCTGCTTAATTCTGAGTTGAATATATGACACCTTTTGAAGTTTTCCAAAGGTCTGCAGGTTATAAGAATTTGACTGAGGAATGTTGGAAAGCCTTGTATTGAGTCTCCTGATCTGAGAGGTAGATTTGGTGTTAGTGCAGAGCCTTAAAATAGGGACTGGCGGAAAACCTACTGGTTACTTTTTAAAGCCATTGCTGTTTGAAGCAAAAGGGATAAAGTAAATCTGCTTAATACTAGTTTCGTAAATTTAATGCTTTTTCAGTCATTTAGTGTTTAAGGTTTGCTTTTTTTTTTTTTTTTTTTTTTTGTAGCCATTTTGCAGAAGTACCTGTGGTTAAGATACACAGTCTTTGGATGTTTAGAGCAGGAAAATCGATGGTTCTGTAAAAATATTATTTGCTTTTGAGGTTTTAAACTTTTTTGGTTTAAGAGGACAGTCTGTGTGCATCAATTCTTGAAGAGATAATAATCTTGATAATATTGAGAGGATGATTCTCAAGCCTTTTACATTTTTAGGTAATTGGGGGAGGTATTTAATAAGTGTATATACCTGGTTAATATATTTAAGTCATAGGGTTCATTTTAGTTCACAATAACAAAGAAATGCAGTTAGTCTCTGTGTCACAATAGATGGTATAGTATCTGTAGGTGTTTATGTGGCCTCCTTAGTGGCCTTAATGTTCAACTTTTTAAATGACCACTCTGGATTTCTAGGTTACAAGAGGACCCACCTGTGGGTGTCAGTGGCGCACCATCCGAAAACAACATCATGCAGTGGAATGCGGTTATATTTGGGTGAGTTGAAAGGTTTATAATAGGTGTGTGTTGAATCTTTAAGTGAATATATAACAACTGTCTAGGAAAAGAAACTGAGGTGGAATGAGAGATCGTAAGGACTAAAACTACAAGATAAACTAGAAAAAAAAATTTTTAATTAGAATTTTAGCTCATGCCCAGGAGGATCGCTTGAACCCGGGAGTTCATCACCAGCCTGAGCAATATAATGAGACAGTGAGTCTCTCTCTCCCTGCCCTGCAAAAAAGGAATTTTGGCCCAGCCTGGGCAACACTAATAGTAAGACCTCATCTCTACAAAAAGTATAAAACTAGCTGGGCATAGTGGTGCACGCCTGTGTTTCCAGCTACTTGGAAGGCTGTGCTCAGGAGGCACTTGAGCCCAGGAGTTTGAGTGACATGATTATGCCACTGCACTCCAGCCTGGGCAGCAGAGCCAAGACCCTGTGTCTCAAAAAAAAAAAAAAAAAAAAAAGGAAAAAAATTTCAGCAGTTATATAAAATTTATTTGCTCTTTTATTACATAGGGTTTTATAATCACTTGAGGTTTTACTTTTAAAATACTATTCAAAACTAAATGGAATGGAATAATAAAGGAGAAAAGATAAATTATTTTGTGTAAAATATACCATGCAAATGCTCTCATTCTATTGGAGCTCTTACAAGATTTGGAACCAAAAATATTAAGAACTACTGTGGCAAGTATTTAAGCGAAAATGATTCACAGCCCAGTGTAAAATAGCAGAATGCAGCCATTTGAGAAGGAGTCGTAAATTTTACCTACTATATATGTTACATATATGCTTTTTAATTTAAAATTTCCTTATGCTTTTTCTTTGGTTTTTCTAGACTTGATCTGTTTTTTTCATTCATTCCTTTGAAACTCGAAATTTACATTAAAAAATAAAAGGAATATGTTGATAAACAGAATTCTGATACTCCAGATCAGCTACAAGAGTTACATTTAAAGACTAGTGGAAAATGAATGAGGTTCGCCTTCATAAAGCACTTCTGTTATATTCAGGCTATTATCTGGCTACTTTGAGATCCTGAATAGGCCTTGCAAGTAGTAATTAAACTTGATGCTGCTGCTTAGGAAGTATGAAATTGGGATGTCGGGGCAAGGATCTGAGCAAGAGAATCTGGCTTTTTGGTGACATCAACTATGCTTAGCCTATTTGAACAAGCATTATGCATCTGTTAGAAAGCAGGACACTTGGGTTTAGCATCATAACTAAAGAGTATTGCTTTCCATCTTATTGCTGTAAAATGAAAAGATGACTTTTTCTCTTAAGAATATATATATGTGGCCAGGCGTGGTGGCTCATGCCTGAAATCCCAGCACTTTGGGAGGCTGAGGCGTGTGGATCACCTGAGGTCAGAGTTCAAGACCAGACTGACAAACATAGTGAAACCCCATCTCTACTAATAATCCCAGCTACTCGGGAGGCTGAGGCAGGAGAATCCCTTGAATCCAGGACGAGCAGGTTGCAGTGAGCCGAGGTCATGCCATTGCACTCCAGACTGGGCAACGAGAGTGAAACTTCTCAGAAAAAAACAAAAAACAACAACAAACAAAAAAACACATATGTACAAAATGACTGGTCAGTATTAATGAACTGGAAGTTTTTTGTGCTAAAATTATGGCAAGTTTTTTGGTTTGGTAAAACCACCCTAAAAAGAAAGCTTAGAATGAAAGTTGTATTTTATGCCTGCGTTTACAAAAATTCAGGGCTAAGGTGTTATTAAGCTGTATCTTAAAACTCCACAAATCATCAGAATGGGTCCCTCTTTTTCTGTTGGAATTTCTCTTGAAAGTCAGTAAAAAGCAGAATGAGAAACTTCTTTTAATCAGAAATCTTCTTGTTTTCAGACCAGAAGGGACACCCTTTGAAGATGGTAAGTCATACTCATTATGTTTTCTATAGTGTTATAAGGTTGCTTTTTAGTAGAAAATTATAACACCAATGTATCTACTTGAAGCTGTTTTCTATGGTTATTAGGCCAAGTTAAAATTTAGTAAAGCTGTGGAGAATTTATACTTTATAAGGGACTTTTTTTCCCACATCAACTTGGTCACATCCATTGGTAAAGTAACCAATATTAAAGGTTACCTTAAGGCCAGGCATGGTGGCTCACACCTGTAATCCCAGCACTTTGGGAGGCCAAGGCGGGCGGATCACAGGGTCAGGAGATCGACGAGACCGTCATGCTTAACATGGTGAAATCCCATCTCTACTAAAATACAAAAAAAAATTAGTTGGGCAT
This sequence comes from Cheracebus regulus, assembly GCA_963574635.1. Lineage (NCBI taxonomy): Eukaryota > Metazoa > Chordata > Mammalia > Primates > Pitheciidae > Cheracebus > Cheracebus regulus. Next base: position 15,569 of record CAUYQU010010017.1, read on the forward strand.
GGTGATGTGCACCTGTAGTCCCAGCTACTCAGAAGGTTGAGGCAGGAGAATCACTTGAACCCAGGAGGCAGAGATTGCAGTGAGCTGAGATTGGGCCACTGCACTCCAGCCTGGTGACAAAGTGAAACTCCGTCTCAAAAAAAAAAAAAAAAAAAAAAAGATTACTTTAATATTTTCCTGTAGAACTGTAAGCCTAGATGGCAGTGTCTGTGTTGAGAATACTTTAAATTTAGTTGGCCTTAATAACGATATCTCTAAGGTGAACCTCAGAAGAGTAAATCATGCTTTTTACTTTGTTATGTTTGATATTTGATATGGTGTTGAGCTGAAATTTTTCTTAAAACATACATAGCTGCCAGTAGCTTCAAGTACTACTAACATTTAACACCCATAAGTAGTTACCATTTTGCATAATCTTATGCATTTCAGGTTGGGTATTTATATCAGGAGCTAGGAAAATGGGAAACTAGTTCTAATAATGTGTTTATAATTGAGCTTATCAAATTGATTTTAACCAGGTACTTAGATTTTTCCTAATTACAGTGTTAGATTTTAAGAAATTATTAAACAGCTTTGTTATTAACAAAATGATTTCAGAATTAATCCATCAAAAATATTTATCCAAGAATACTGACTGCAGCACTTGTTCATAGGACGTAACCTGAATGTCCAGTGGGAGAAATGGTTAAGCAAATTATGATGTATCTGGACTCTGGAATATGTACCTGTTAAAGAATAAGGTCGATTTGGACAGATGTCTTAAGAGGCCAAAAACCTGAAGGATAACGTTTGTTGTAGCATTGCGTTTTCAGTAAATACATACATACGTGTGTGTCTGTGTTAAAGGGCTATATACCAGACTGTCATCAGTGATTATCTGTAGTGGGGAAAAGGAGTTGGAGGAGGAGGTACTTAAGGACTTCACCTTTTTTCTCTACATCAAGGATTCTCAAGTGTGTGTTCCATAAACCCCTTGGGGTCTCAGAGACCCTTTCGGAGGACCCCTGCAGTCAAATTTCATCATACTAAGAATGTTGACATTTGCACTGATGGTACAAAACCAGTGGTGGTTAAAACTACACCTAAGCAGTTTCCTATCTTAGAACAAATCAAGGCATTAGACAGTGGCACCAAACCACACTAACAGTGATGGTATTTGCATTTTAAAAGATGCCAGTTGGCCAGGCGCAGTGGCTCACACCTATATAGCCAGCACTTTGAGAGACTGAGGCAGGTGGATCACTTGAGCCCAGGAGTTTGAGACCAGCCTAGGGCAACCCATCTCTACAAAAGATTAGCCAGGAATGGTGGCACATGCCTTTAGTCCCAGTTACTTGGGAGGATGACCTGAGCCCAAGAGGTCAAGGCTGCAGTAAGCCCTGATGGAACCACTCCACTCCAGCCTGGACAACGGAGTGAGACTCTGTCTCCAAAAAGAGACTGCCAATTTTTCTTAATTTCAAGGCATTTTTATTAGTATTATGAAGCTCTGGACCCTTGAGTATCTTTTTGTTTGTTTGTTTGAGATGGAGTCTCGCTCTCTCACCCAGGGTAGAGTGCAGTGGCTCGATCTTGGCTCACTGAAACCTCCGCCTCCCAGGTTGAAGTGATTCTCGTGCCTCAGCCTTCCAAGTAGCTGGAATTACAGACATGTGCCACCAAGCCTGGCTAATTTTTGTATTTTTAGTAGAGACAGGGTTTTACCATGTTGGCCAGGCTGGGGTCTTGAACGCCCAACCTCAGGTGATCTGCCTACCTCAGCCTTCCAAAGTGCCAAGATTACAAGCGTGAGCCACTGCGCCTGGCCGAGTATCTGTCTTTTAATATTCTGTAGGATGAAGTGAGATGTATGAACAAAGCACTTCTGCATGTCATAGTATGATAGTTGTCTGGAAGAAAAGCACTTGTGCAGTTGTTTGAGTTGCAATTTGAACTACTTTTTTCATGGAACATTTTTATTTGAAAGAATGACAGACAAGCTGTGGTTATTTATGTTTGAATGTATGACAGACATATTCTCAGAAGTGATGTAATAAGCTGGGCATGGTGCCGCACGCCTATAATCCCATCTACTCAGGAGCCTGAGGTGGGAGGATCGCTTGAGCCCAGGAGTTTGAGGCTGCAGCACGCTATGATTGTGCCACTGCACTACAGCCTGGGCAACAGAGCAAGACTGTCTCAATTAAAAAAAAAAAAAAGTGTGGCCAAGCGCAGTGGCTCATACCTGTAATCCCAGCACTTTGGGAGGCTGAGGTGGGTGGATCACCTGAGGTCAGGAGTACGAGACCAGCCTGTCCAACGTTGTGAAACCCTGTCTCTATTTAAAAATACAAAAATTAGCCAGGTATGGTGGCGGGTGCCTGTAATCCCAGCTACTCGAGAGGCCGCCAATTGAACTCCAGCCTGGACAACAGAGCAAGACTCTGTCTCAAAAAAAGAAAATACCCCTCCTTTCAATTACACATTTGTGTGAGGCTGGATTTTCTTCTTGTACTTAAACCAAACAAGATACCGTAATAGATTGAGTGCAGAAGCAGATAAAAGAATACAGCTGTCTTCTGTTAAACCAGTCATTAAAGAGAGAGTTGCAAAAATGTAAGACAATGTTTACACTTATCACTAACTTGGGGAGAAATATAATTTTCATTTATATTATGTGTAATGAGTTTGCAGTTTAACCTAACATGTTGGGTTATTGTGTAAGGAGCTTGCAGTTGTTTGTAAGGAGTTTTGCTTGTTTTTGTTTTTGAGACAGTCTAACTCTTGTTGCCCAGGCTGGAGTGCAGTGGCGTGATCTCTGCTCACTGCAACCTCCACCTCCTGGGTTAAAGCCATTCTTCCTCCTCAGCCTCCTGAGTAGCTGGTATCACAGGCACGTGCCATCATGCCTGGCTAATTTTTGTACTTTTAGTAGAGATGGGGTTTCATCATGTTGGCCAGTCTAGTCTTGAACTTCTGACCTCAGGTGATCCACCTACCTCAGCCTCCCAAAGTGATGGGATTACAGGTGTGAGCCACTGCACCCAGCTGTAGTTATTTTTAATGAAGATTTTCTAAGTTGTTTTTTTTTCTCTTATTGACATGAAGTCTTTGTCAGCCATGCTATAGTACAGCGGCATGCTCTGGGCTCACTGTAACCTCAACGTCCTGGGTTCAATGGATTCTCCTGCCTCAGCCACCCGAGGAACTGGGATTACAGGCGTGCTTTACCATGCCCCGCTAATTTTTGTATCTTTAGTAGAGATGGGGTTTCACCATGTTGGCCAGGCTGGTCTCAAAGTGATCTGCCTGCCTCAGCCTCCCAAAGTGCTGGGATTACAGGCGTGAGCCATCGTGCCCACCCCTGAGTTACAATTTCTAATATAACAAATATCAATAAGTATATCCTGTGGTGTGCTAGAGGCAGCCTATACTGATTCATGAGAGCCGGTTGTTAACCTTATTTTTGCAAGCTGGTTATTAAAAAGGCATTCTTTTAAAATAATATAAAAACTCAGTTTTCAAAAATTAGAAAGTGATAAATACACAAGCCTCATCACCTTCTAATTATTTTGCCATATTGTACTACTTTGGTGCTCTTAAGGTTATTACTGATTTTGTATCTCTATAATAGAAATACTATAAAATGGTATGCTATTGCATGCATCTCTTCCCAGCTTCATGTTCAGTTAGTTCACATTGAAGTGTGGTCCTGGTAGGACTAAAAGGGTAAAGAGGTCCTTCAATCAAAAAGTTTAAGGATAGCTATGCTTTGTATGTAGTTTTGCCTGAAATTTTACACTGTACAGCTGTTATTTTTGTAATTAAAATTAAAATGAAAGCTTAAAAAATATATAATTAGGCTTAGGGCTAACTTCATAGAATGTTTCAGAGTATCTCTATTCTATTAATATGTGCCAAAATACAAAATAGAAATCACTTTAGGTTGCTTGTTTCTTTGGCCACTCCAGTCTCAAATTTCCAAACAACTTTTAAGTATGGAGTTGAAGGTTGTATGACAAAGGTAGGGCCATGATAATATAATATAAAATATTTACCTAGCTGTGAGCTATAATCTTAATAGACTAAAGCCAGGAGCTTATAATTTAGGCCAAGAAAGACTGTTTTGTTTTTAACTGTGCATTGATGAAATAAGGAAAGAACCTAGTAGAGATATGTGGACTGCTTTAAAATTTTATTGACTTCATTAGGATTAAGTCCCAGCTTCCTGAATATGTTCAAGGAGTTGTAGTTAGAGGACTTCCTCTAAAGAAACAGCGTCTGCATAGTTAAATAAGCCCAAAAGAAGTCTATAAAGACAAACCGTTAATAGTGGTTAAATGCTGATTTAGACTGACCAACATGTACCTTGTTGGCATATAACCAAAAGTAGGTAATGACACTAAAGCTTTAAATGATTCTTGGCATATTCAAATGGAGTGATTGGTGTGGGGACAGAATCAGTCTATCACATAAGTACCCACACCTCCAGTATGAGTCCTTTGCCATGTGGTAGTCAGCCCCTCTCAGAATCCTTTGACCGTCCTCCATTCCAAACTATGATAAACTATTTGTAGTTCTTCAAATATGCATTTTAAATCTTGGTAGCTAGGGCCCGTTGCCTTCCAAAAATGTGACAGTTAACACTCCCACCAATAGCAACATGAATGTGCTCGTCCCCAACTGCTTGCCAATGCTGCGTGTTATCACTCTAACATAAATAGAGTATATTTAGCATGTTTTGTGTGCCGAACCAAAGTTGACATACTAACTTATATGTGGTTGTGCAAAAACCAGTATGCAGTTGAGAACTGATTGATGAAGAGATAAAAAGTTGTGCTTTTCTTTACTATAATTATTTTGTTTTCTCTCTAGGTACTTTTAAATTAGTAATAGAATTTTCTGAAGAATATCCAAATAAACCACCAACTGTTAGGTTTTTATCCAAAATGTTTCATCCAAATGGTAAGTAGCATTTTTTAGATTTTGCAGATCATAGTGGGGGAAAGAGTTTGTTTCCCTCCTTTTAGCTCTTGCCCCTTGCTTTTCACTAGTAGGGCTCACTCATAGGTGTTGCTTCCGTGTCCCTGTTAGTCATGTTTTTTGTTGTGGATTTTTGGTTTGTTTGTTTCTTGTTTCTTCAGAGACAGGGTTACACTCTGTCATCCCTGATGGAATGCAGTTGTGCAATCACAGCTGTTACCTCAAACTCGTGGGTTCAAGTAATCCTCCTGCTGCAGACTCCTAAGTAGCTAGGATGACAGGCGTGGACCACCATGCCCAGATAATTTTTTTTTCTTTTTCTGTTTTGTAGACACAAAGTCTGTGTGCTGCCCAGGCTGGTCCTTGAACTCCTAACCTCAAGCAGTCCTCCAACTTTGGCCTCCCAAAGCACTGGGATTTCAGGAATGGGCCACCTTTTCTAGCCTTTGTTTCTGTAGTAGAATCTTATCAAGCTTTCAAATTTGAGGTCAAGTTGTTTTAATAACTCCTGAATTAAAAGTAATATGTGGTTGGGCATAGAGACTCATACCTGTAATCTCAGCACTTTGGGAGGCCAAGGTGGGCAGATCACCTGAGGTCAGGAGTTTGAGACCAGCCTGGCCAACATGGTGAAACTCCATCTCTACTATAGATACAAAAATTAGCCAGGTGTGGTGGTGGGCACCTTTAATCTCAGTTACTCAGGAGGCTTGAAGCAGGAGAATCACTTGAACCTAGGAGGCGGAGGTTGCATTGAGCTGAGATCACAACACTGCACTTCAGCCTTCGTGACAAAGCAAGAGCCTGTCTCAAAAAAAAAAAAGAAAAAAAAGGGTAATATGTAAGCCAGGCACAGTGGTCAGTCCCAGCTGCTCTGGAGGCTAAGGCAAAAGGGTGGCTTGAGCCTAGGAGTTTGAGGCCAGCCTAGGTAACAAAGCAAGATTCTGTCACTACTAAAATAAATAAAAGTATTACCTATTTATTTGTAGAACTGTGAAAAATAACAACAAAAAAATCTGTTGACTACAATTTAGCTTTTCAAAAATACAATTTTGGCCAGGTATGGTGGCTCATACCTATAATCCCAGCACTTTGGGAGGCCAAGGTGGGAGGTTTGCTTTATCCTAGGAGTTAGAGACCAGTCTGGACAACATAGTGAGATCCCATCCCTATAAAAAATTTAAAAAATAAAAGGGCACGGTGGCATACACCTGTAGTCTCAGCTCCTCATGGAGGCCGAAGTGAGAGGATCACTTCAGCCCAGGAGGTCAAGGCCACAGTTAGCCGTGACTGTGCCACTGCACTCTAGCCTGGGCAACAGAACAAGATCCTACCTCAAAAAAAAAAAAAGTACAGTTTTGCTTACACAAAATCGGAGTCAGTGGCCACATACAGTGGCTCATGCCTATAATTCCAGCAATTTGGGAGACTGAGGCGGGTGAATTTCTTGATCCCAGGAGTTCGAGACCAGCTTAGGCAACAGAGTAAAACCCCATCTCTACAAAAAAATGCAGTAATTAGTTGGGCACAATGGTGCATACCTGTATTCTCAGCTACTATAGAGGCTGAGGTTGGAGAACTGCTAGAGCCTGGAAGGTTGAGGCTGTAGTGAGCCATGATTGCACCACTGCACTCCTGCCTGAGCAACAAAGCAAGACCCTGTCTCAAAAAAAAAAAAAAAAAAATTGGGATCATGTTATATATAAAGTGAGGTGATTTTTTTTTTTAATATACTGTGAACATTTGCCCTTATTAAGTATTCTGGACCAGGCACAGTGGCTCATGCCTATAATCCCAGCATGTTGGGAAGCCAAGGCGGGTAGATCACAAGGTCAAGAGATCAAGACCATCCTGGCCAACATGGTGAGACCCTGTCTCTACTAAAAATGCAAAAAATTAGCTGGATGTGGTGGCCTGCGCCTGTAGTCCCAGCTACTCAGGAGGCTGAGGCAGGCGAATCACTTGAACCTGGGAGGCAGAGACTGCAGTGAGCTGAGATCACACCACTGCACTCCAGCCTAATGACAGAGCAAGACTCCGTCTCAAAAAAAAATAATAATTAGAAAAAATTCTGATACATCATTTTTAATGGCAAAATGTTCTGTTGCATAGATTTTATCATATTTTTAACCAGTGTCCAATTGTTGATAGTATTCAATTGTTTACGGCTTTAAATAGCACTTTGAACATTCTTAAAAATCTTAAATTTTTTTTGCTTTTTTTTTGAGACAAAGACTTGCTCTGTCATGCTGGCTAGAGTGCAGTGGCGTGATCTTGGCTTACTGCAACCTCCACTCCTGGGTTCAAGCGATTCTTTTGCCTCAGCCCCCCGAGTAGCTGGGACTACAGGCTTGTGCCACCATACCTGGCTAATTTTTGTATTTTTAGTAGAGACAGACTTTCACCATGTTGGCCAGGCTGGTCTTGTACTCCTGACCTCAGGGGATCCGCCTGCCTCGGGCTCCCAAAGTGCTAGGATTACAGGTGTGAGCCACTGTGCCTGGCCTCAAAATAAGTATTCTCAGATACCAATTATTATTTTGACTGAGTTTTCTGTTTGTTTTTTTAGTTGCTGCATAACAATTAGATAAGTTTTTAAAGTGAGGATTACTGGGTCAGAGGCTTGTATGTTTTTAAAGCTTTTAATATCGTTTTTCATTTCTTTCCTTCAGTGGAATTGTTCTCAATTTCACTCAGTAGAATAGTTACTATTCTTCATTAAATGATGGCTAATTCTTTTGTAATGAATTTGGTCTTGCTTGACATCTTGCTGTTTACATCTATTAATTATATTTATATTCTGGATTATAAATTACCATGTGAAAGAGCTTTTCCAGATTCTTGAAGCTTCTCTTCAGCCTTTGCTTGTTTAAATGTGATGCTCCCCATCAGCCAACTCACTTTGAGGAAGAGCATTTTCAGAGGTCCCCTTGATTGTGTCTCTTGTGCTGCAGAATACATTATAGAGCTCCCTACCTAAAAGAGAGATGTGTTTTGTGTCTGGAATCAAGGTGACTTTCCAGTGATAAATACAACCTTTGGTGCTTCATTGCTGTGAAGTTGCCTTTTCCTTCTGGCTGCCTGTTTTGCTTTTTTTTTTTGGTCCAAAACAGGTTTAATTTTATTTTCTGTTTCTCCTTTTAGGGAAGTTCCCAAGTCATTTACCATTTATTCCACTGTAGCTTTGTCTGGCTTAGACTCGTTATTGAGTCAAAACCAAACCAATTATGGTAAGGGGGGGTCTTTAAATTGAGGTAGGAAACACTGTAGAATGAGTAAGGGGTATAAATCTAGGGTTGTCAACTTAAGATAATTCAAATTTTTAAGAAAACAGTGTATTTGGTTTTCACATCGCTTCATATTTACAACATGGATTCCCTTTTTACTATGAGTATTTTTTTATAATTTACTTTTCTGGTTTAATTTTTAAAAATTTATTGAAATATAATGTACACACCAAGCTGTTCACTTAAATTGTATATAGCTCATATGGTTTTTAGCATAATCACAACCATCACCATGACCACTTTAAAAACAACAAAAAGCCCCATAACTATTCTCTTAGGAGTCTTAGATTTGACTATTCTGGACATTTCATATAAATGGAATCTTATAATATGTAGTTCTTTGTGACTGACTTCTGTCACCCAGCATAAAGTTTTCAAGGTTCATCTATGTTGTGACATAGAGTATCTGTGATTCATTTTTTATTGCTGAATAATATTCCATTGTATGGATCTTCTGCATTTTGTTTATCAATTCATCAATTGATAGATAATTTGAGTTCTGGTTTACTTTTGGATTCTCAAAAATACTCAGAACTTTAAAATTGTTTTATACTATTATGGGTTTTACAAAGGCGCTAATTTTTGCTTTGCGCAGCTAAGTTTGGTGTTTCTGTGGGACAGACAGTAGCTGGCTATATTTCTTTGAAGGTAATAGATAGATCTAGGCTAAGGCCAACGATGGGAGTACTGAACACATGGATGGTAAATGAGGCCACAGGAGTGAATAGGATTGCCCAGAGTATGTATAAAGGGTAAGAAGGAAAAGGGCTTAGGATAGAGCCCTGAAGCATAATAGTGTTTAAGTATGATTTGCATTCCCACACCGTTATGAAGTGGTATCTGTAACATTTAAATGCATTTACCCTTTGTCTTATATAGCAGTTCACTTCTAGAAATTTATTGTACAGATAAATAGTCTTACAGTTGGGCAGATATTTACGTTAATTGCTTATATTTTCACAGAATCAGTCTAAAAGGGGAAGAACCCTCCCACATGTTTAGGACTTTTAATACCTGTTAGTCACTTTATTTTTAAATGAAAGGAATGTATACTCATTGCACAAATAAATCATAAACACAAGAAAGGATAAAGAAAATAAGACCAGCCAGGCGCCATGGCTCACGCCTGTAATCCTAACACTTTGGGAGGCCAAGGTGGGTGGATCACAGGTCAGGAGTTTGAGACCAGCCTGGCCAGCATGGTGAAACCTGGTCTCTACAAAAAAAAAAAAAAAAAATTAGCCAGGCATGGTGGCACATGCCTGTAATCCCAGCTACTCAGGAGGCTGAGGCAGGAGAACTGCTTGAACCCAGGAAGCAGAGGTTACAGTAAGCTGAGATTGCACCACTGCACTCCAGCCTGGGCAACAGAGTGAGACTTTCTCTCAAAAAAATAAATAAGATCATCTGGCCAGGCACAGTGGCTCACACCCATAATCCCAGCACTCTGGGAGGCTGAGGCGAGTGGATCACCTGAGGTCGGGAGTTCGAGACCAGCGTGGCCAACATGGCAAAACCCTTTCTCTCCTAAAAATACAAAAATTAGCTGGATGTGGTTGTGCCTGCCTGTGAACCCAACTATTCAGGAGGCTGAGGTAGGAGAATCACTTGAACCTCGGAGGTGGAGGTTGCAGTGAGCTGACATTGCGCCACTCCATCCTGGGCAACAGACCGAGACTCCGTCTCAAAAAAAAAAAAAAACGCTGGATGTGGTGGCTCATGCCTATAATCCCAGTACTTTGGGAGGCCAAGGCGGGTGGATCACCTGAGATCAGGAGTTTCAGACCAGCCTGGCCAATGTGGCAAAACCTTGTCTCTACTAAAAATGCAAAAATTAGCTGGGCGTGGTGGCAGGTGCCTATAATCCCAGCTACATGGGAGACTGTGGCAGAAGAATCGCTTGAACCTGGAAGTTGGAGGTTGCAGTGAGTCTAGATTTGCACCATTGCATTACTCTCCAGCCTGTGCAACAAGAGCAAAACTCTGTCTCAAAAATAAAGATCATCCATCATCCTACTAGTATCAACATCCACTACTTATATTTTGACATTCAGTCTTACAGATGTTTTTGTGACTACATATACTTTAAATGAAAATATTTATATAAAACTTCTTAATCAAAATAGGGAATTATAAATATAAATAATTAAAACTTTTTTTTTTGAGATGGAGTTTCACTCTTGTTGCCCAGGCTGGAGTGCTATGGCACGATCTCAGCTCACTGCAGCCTCTACCTCCTGGGGTCAAGCGATTCTCCTGCCTCAGCCTCCTGAGTAGCTGGGATTAGAGGCACATGCCACCATGCCCAGCTAATTTTGTATTTTTTAGTAGAGACAGGGTTTGTCCATGTTGGTCAGGGTGGTCTCGAACTCCCAATCTCAGGTGATCCACCTGCCTTGACCTCCCAAAGTGCTGGGATTACAGGTGTGAGCCACTGTCCTCGGCCTTAAAAACTTATTTTTAAGGTAATATTCTGTGAATGTCTTACTATATAAACAGTAGATGTGTATAATTTCTGGTGACTGTGTTGGTATTGTTTATATGAATGTACCATTGTTTATTTAGTCAGCCCCCTCTCAGTTCCCTCTTTATGGACTACAAGGTAGTTTCCAGTTTTTCACTTTTTTTTTAATTTTTTTGAGACAGAGTCTTGCTCTGTCGCCCAGGCTGGAATACAGTGGCACAATCTTGGCTTACTGCAGCCTCCACCTGCCGGGTTCAAGCCATTCTCCTGCCTCAGCCTCCTGAGTAGCTGGGACTACAGGCATGCACCACCATGCCCAGCTAATTTTTGTATTTTTAGTAGAGATGGGGTTTCACCATGCTGGCCAGGCTGGTCTCAAACTCTTGATCTCATGATCCGCCTGCCTTGGCCTCCCAAAGTGCTAGAATTACAGGCATGAACCACTGCATCTGGCCTTTCACTCTTATTGTAGTGAACATCCTGTAAGTCAGTCTTTGTACATGTCCATGTTTATTTCCTTAATTTCTAGGAGTGTAATTGCTATGTCAAAAAAAAAGGAGTTTTTTAAAAAGCTTTATTTAACAATATTTAGAAATATGGAATTTAAACAGATTGTTAAATGATGTGTGTTGAAGAAATTTAACTCAAAGCCTGTTGATCATAAGGTGCTGTCTTAGTTCATTTTCTGCTACAACAGAATAGCAGGGATTGATAATTTATAAACAATAGTAGTTTGTTTGGCTTATGGTTCTGGAGACTGGGAAGTCCAAGAGCATGGCACTGGCACCTAAGCAATGTCCTTGGTGCTGTGACATCCCATGGTGGAAGGCAGGCAAGTGAGCACACAAGACAGAGAGAAGAAATGGAACCAAACTCATCCTTTTATATGGAGCCCACTCCTGCCATAATTAATCCATTCATGAGGGCAGAGCCCTTATGACCTAAGCACTTCTTAAAGGTCCCACTTCTCAACACTGTTTAATGGCAATTAAATTTTAACATGAGTTTTGGAGGGAACATTTAAACCACAGCAGGTGCAAAATAAGAGACCTTAGTTTCAAGACAGGTTTTCCTGCGATACAGGAGTTTAGTACCTAATATTTAAAACTTCTAAGCCAAGCATTCTGTTTGTTATAAAGATTTCTCTTAACTGTTAGATATGACAAAGTGAATGTGTAACCAATTTTAATGTTGTCTTTGCAGTGTATGCTGATGGTAGCATATGTTTAGATATCCTTCAGAACCGATGGAGTCCAACATATGATGTATCTTCTATCTTAACATCAATTCAGGTAGGTGTGTGTTAGGATGTATTACAATTTGTCAGTATTCTGTAGGATACAGTCAGCTCCTTTAGGAGCACTCTAACCTCCTTAGAGCCCAGGTAACCAATGGCAGAGCTTGGACAAGAATCCATGATTTTCAGCTAACTTCTCTTTCAGAAGTGCCTACATGGGATCCAGTCCACAATCTCTTTCCTGATTGTATAAGTTACATGCTCTCACATGTCAAACTTAATTTGTGCCTATGAAGCATAGCCAAGGGTTGTGGAAAAGAAAAAATTGCTTGGAAAAACCATAGGGACCTAAAGAAACTGCCAGGTGCAGATAAGCACTGAGTGTGTTACTCCATCAAAGAAATTCTGTTTTAAGAAAGGAAAGGAAAAGTAATGTAACCATTTGCCAAAGCAGTCTAGCAGAATATTTCAGAATAGATTTTTGAATGAAAATTTAGGAGGGTTGGAGTAAGGGGTGTTTTAGTTTTGTGGATTTGAGAGGAGCAGAAATAATATGTTGGCTTGTGATGTTCTTTTTAAAGTTTTTTCTCTCACACTTCTTTAATTCTGGTCATCTTTTTTTTCTCTTCTTTTTTTGAGATGGAGTCTCACTCTGTTGCCCAGGCTGGAGTGCAGTGGCTTGATCTCAGCTCACTGCAACCTCCACCTCCCGGGTTCAAGTGAATCTCTTGCCTCAGCCTCCCGAGTAGCTGGACTACAGGCGCGTGCCACAATGCATGGCTAAGTTTTTGTGTTTCTAGTAAGACGGGCTTCCACTGTGTTAGTGAGGATGGTCTCGACTTCCCAAATTGTTATGATTATAGGCATGAGCCACCGCGCCTGGCCAATTCTGGTCATCCTGTAAGCATTGTTTTTCAACCTTCCTATCTCATTCCCTTCCTGCTAAATGTATATGTTTTGTTGATGAAAGGAAACAAGACTTACTCAACTTTTACTGTCAGACATTTGCAAAGTAACTGCAGTAATAGGGTTTAACCTTGGACAGTATTAGTTACTGTGAGTTATTGGTAGTATATGTTAACCAAATTAAGCTGTTCAGTTCCTTGGTTTAATGAGAAAATCTAAATATGCTTAAGAATATTCTTTTCTGATTTCTTTGAAATTGTAGAGTTTTTTTTTTTTTCTTCATTTTTCTTTTTTGAAACAGAGTTTTGCTCTTGTTGCCCAGGCTGGAGTTGCAATGGCGCAATCCTGGCTCACTGCAACCTCCACCTCCCAAGTTCAAGCAATTTTCCTGCCTCAGCCTCCCTAGTAGCTGGGATTACGGGCATACGCCACCATGCCCAGTTAATTTTGTATTTGTAGTAGAGATGGGGTTTCTCCATGTTGGTCAGGCTGGTCTTGATCACCTCCCGACCTCAGGTGATCCACTCGCCTCAGCCTCCCAAAGTGCTAGAATTACAGGCATGAGCCATCGCACCAACCTCTTTTTCTTTTTCAATAGGAATAAGGTATCCTATGTTACCCAGGCTGGTCTTGAACTGCTGGGCTTAAGAGTTCCTCCTGTCTCAGCCTCCCAAAGTGTTAGGATTACAGGTGTGAGCCACTGTTCGCAGCTGAAATTAATTATAGGCCTTAAGGCAATTGAGAACTTTGTTTCAGAAGCTTAAGTTCCTTAGCAGCAAGAAACCTCATAGTATTTATAAAACCATTTCTAAAAGTATTTAGACCAAAAATTATATGACATGTTGATCTCTGAAGTAATTTGTTTCATATAACTTCTCTGTAATATATTCCATATCTGACCCCTGTTAGTATAAAGAATAACTATGCAAATCTGTTTTTTCTTCTCTTTTCTCCTAGTCTCTGCTGGATGAACCGAATCCTAACAGTCCAGCCAATAGCCAGGCAGCACAGCTTTATCAGGAAAACAAACGAGAATATGAGAAAAGAGTTTCGGCCATTGTTGAACAAAGCTGGAATGATTCATAATAGACAACTGGTCTGTTAATCTTTTTCATCATTGTTGTGTATAATTTACCTCTCAGTAGAAAGGCTAACAAATTTTAAGTGCCACAAGTTTTAAGGATTCTGCAGAAAAAAAAGAAAAATGTCCTTCAGTTTAGAACCTACAAAAGCTTGTGTATCTTGATTAATGTACTTTTTATTGCATGGTGTGAACTAAGTTATTGCTGCATAAATTTGTAATATATCCTGTTTGTATTTTTTTCCAAGTGTATAATGTTGGTGTGGAGTTTTCATGACAGAATATACACATTTTGTAAATCTGTACTTTTTTCAAATATTGAATGCCTTATTTTTGAATTCTTTAGATTTTTAAATTGGAGAAAAGCACTTAAAAGTTTTTTATATATGAATATTACATGTAAAGCTGTTAAAATACATAACTTCAGTGCAAGAGACTTTGTCACTTATTTCCTTATGTGCGTAGGAGGGGTTAATAAGTCTCTAGCTCTCCATCAACTGATAGTTTCATTTACAATTTCAAAAGAACATTCTTATATTTTATCAAGGAAGTCTTCAAATTGAATTCTAAGTAGCAATTATAATCTCCAACTTTCTTTTGAATGTACCTATATTAGTTTCAATTGAGTATTTCTATGCATAACTGGTTTGATTCTGTCCATCTCTGTTACAGTTTCTTCATGCATTACTTACTGTTAAACTATACCTTTTGCAATTTCACAGTTGGCACCTCTACCATGAGCAGAGAACAGATGCGACTTGTTTTGCTGCTTGGTAGCACTTTAAAAGGTTTTTGAGAGGCCGGGCACGGTGGCAAACGCCTGTAATCCCAGCACTTTGGGAGGCTGAGGCGGGTGGATCACCTGAGGTCAAGAGTTTGAGACCATCCTGGCTAACATGGTAAAACCCCAGCTTTACTAAAAAAAATACAAAAAATTAGCTGGGCATGGTCTCACATGCCTGTAGTTCCAGCTACTTGGGACGCTGAGGCAGGAGAACCACTCAAACCCGGGATGCAGAGGTTGCAGTCAGCCGAAATTGTGCCACTGCACTCCAGCCTGGGTGACAGAGTGAGACTACGTCTCAAAAACAAAATTTAAAAAAAGGTTTTTGATTAATGAAGAAAGTAAAGCCGTAAACACTTGCCAGAAATTCATGCCCCAGTATTAGCAATAAATTGGTTCCATTGGTTTGAGAAAGGCACATATTTGTAGGGAAATCTTGGTGTAACTTAAATATTTGAAAATTACCTTTAATGCAATGCACATCTGTTTATTCTGGGAAATGTTTTAACACCAGGGCCTGCTGAGTTGCTTCTTCTTGTGGAGATTTTTTTTTTTTTAATCTCCTGAGTTGTAAAAGTTGTACTGCATCTTAGTTTACTGGTTAAATTTAAAACACAGTATTGTAGAAAGCTAATACAAAACTATCCTATGCCTTCAACTAGTATAGAAAATGGAAAATATACAAGTAAATCCTGTTGAACCACTTGTGTAGTCTCTCGAGTAGTTAAAACAGCTATTTCAGTAACCCCAAGAGTTTCTTGTCATATCCATAAGATTGAGTTACTGTATGGCAATATCTGCAGCTTCTATTCATTATGCAAAGTTTAACATTGAATGGATAAATGCTTATAGGCCAGGCCAGGTGGCTCCCACTTGTAATCCCAGCGCTTTGGGAGGCCAAGGCAGGAGGATCACTTGAGGCCAGGAGTTCGAGGCCAGCCAAGGCAACATAATAAGATCTTGTCTCTACTTAAAATTTTTTTTTAAATTACTTGGGCATAATGGCACTTGCCTGTAGTCCCAGCTACTTGGAAGCTGAGGTGGTAGGATAGCTTGTGCCTAGGAGGTTGAGGCTGCAGTGAGCTGTGATCATGCCATTGCACTCCAGCCTAGGTGAAAAAGCAAAAGCCTGTCTTTAAAAATAAAAGGTATTACTTGGCAAATTCTGGGGTAAGTGTATGATCTGAGGGAACTCGGATACAAATGGGAATTCATTAACTGGAATTGGGGCTCCCAAGATGCTTTTTGTGGTGCTTTTATAGTTTAGCTCCAAAACAAATTATAGACATTCACTCCAGTAACTCCTAGATTATGCAGTAGCTTTGAGGGTCTGCCCTCTTATTTCATTAAATGCTATCTATCTGGTTACTACTTCAACATCCGTTTTTATCTTTGATCTGTTTTTGCCTTTCCAGTTTAAAACAGGAATATTTCAAGTATTGGTAGATAATTATAAACAAGTTACATGTTACTTTGCAGGGAGGTCAGTGAGGTCTAACTCCAAAATTCAACACATGCATAAAACTCAGCGTCCACATTCCTTTTGGAGAAAATCCTTAAGAAGGTTCAATCTATACATAACTCCTCACTTTTTTCTTTAGCCTTGGAACAGATTCCTATTTCTTTGGTTAAGTACCAGATATAAATCTTCGATTTACAAAGTTGTGTCATACAAAAAGTGTTTAGGTCAGTTTCATAAATGTATGGTAGGGCAAGAAGCTAGAACTAATTTATTTATGTTGGTACAAAGTTATATTGATGGATTCATGTTAAAGTTTACATGCATGTGTGATACAATTCCCTGTAACAATACCCCTAGCACAGAATAATCTGTGAAAGGCACTATTCTAAGCACTTTTAACATATATTATTTCATTTCAGATTCACAGTAACCGCCAAGCATGGTGGCTCACGCCTATAATCTCAGCACTTTGGCAGGCCAAGGCAGGTGGATCACATGAGGTCAGAGGTTCAATACCAGTCTGGCCAACATGGTGAAACCCCGTCTCAACTAAAAATGCAAAAATTAGCCGGTCATGGTGGCATGTACCTGTAATCCCAGCTACTCAGGAGGCTGAGGCAAGAGAATCATTTTAACCTGGGAGGCAGAGGTTGCAGTGAGCCAAGTTTGCACCATTGCACTCCACTGTACTCCAGCCTGAGCAACAGAGACTTCGGCTCAAAAAAGAAAAAAAAAAAGATGACAAAACTAGGCACAGATAGATGAAGTAACTTGCTCAAGATCAACCAGCCAATTGATAGAACTGGGATTTGAACTCTACATCCCTACGTGTCTTATCCAGAAATGTATTATCCCTTAAGAGAGATTTTAAGAGGTTGAGATTGGTTGTAGAAATTCTACAGAACTTCAACATTCATCTCAATTTGTGGAAATAATTTAATTGATTTAGTTTTATACAGACTTGTAACTACTCCAATGAAAAGGTTTCTTGTTTTTTGAGATAGGGTCTTGCTGTTTCCCAGGCTGGACTGCAGTGGCTCCAGGTGGCTCACTGCAGTCTCGACCTCCCAGGCTTATGCGGTCCTCCCACCTCAACCTGAGTAGCTAAGACTACTGGTGCATGCCACCACGCCTGGCTAATTTTTTTACTTTTGTAGAGACGATGTCTACGTAGGCTGGTCTCAGAGTCCTGGGCTCAAGTGATCATCCTGCCCCAACCTCCCAAAGCGCTGGGATTACAGGCATGAGCCACTGCACTCAGCCCAAAGGGTTTTCTTGACTACCATTTTCTACTGACTTTAGGAACACTTTCTGGTTTCTGTGTAAAGGACTGACTTACCAATAAGCCACATTTTTCCCCTTCCCAGAAATATCCTTGAGTCTGTAGGATTTCTCCCCTCCACCTCCCCTGCCAAGTTTCATTAATATGAATAACTTTGGAACTAATCTAAATTCACACTCATGTAGGTGGAAGATAGCGAAGTAAGTTATTAAAGGTGTAGTATTAGTAACAGTCTGTTTAATGCTTATTAAACAATGTTAACTGCCTACTTACTCATTTAGTACTCTTTAAGAGAGAACCCTGAGGATCATAGTGTACTTCAGAGTTATGTCTAAGGTGTTTCATATCTCAATTCTCCCAGGTTTTAGGAGGTAGGGATCAAATTTTTGAGTCTTGATGGTGTTTATGACAATTCTTTTCCATTGTATTCAACAATGCAGAGTTCAAGTGGAATCCGAGTTATGTGAGAATCATGTATTTAAATAGAAAAGGGAATAGTTGGAAAGCTGTTAAAGGTAAATGAATTTATCTATAGGACAGGGGCCTTATGTCAAGATGGTAGCTCTATTACTTTAGTTCCCATCTAGTTAGTGGGGAATGAACTGTTAGCAGATGGGGAAAAGATTAGTTATCATCAGTCATTCTAGTATAGATATTAGAAACAAAGACATTAGAAACTAAATTTTATTGTTGAAAGGACTTATCATTAGAACAAAGAAAACACAAATGTGTGCCGTTATTCCTTCAATGAATTTTCCTCACCATCACTACAGCTTTTTAAAACAATTTTGTCGGCTGGGCGCAGTGGCTCATGCCTGTAAACCTAGCACTTTGGGAGGCCGAGGCAAGCAAATTACAAGGTTAGGAGATTGAGACCATCCTGGCCATGGTGAAACCCCGTCTCTACTAAAATACAAAAAATTAGCCAGGTGTGGTGGTAGGCACCTTTAGTCCCAGCTACTCAGGAGGCTGAGGCAGGGGAATCGCTTGAACCTGGGAGACAGAGGTTGCAGTGAGCCAATATAATGCCACTGCACTCCAGCCTGGTGACAGAACAAGACTCTATAACAATTTTGTCAGAAATGCCTTGAGGTTTCAATGCTTCTTGTGTTCACAGGATGGCCTAGGAATTTTTAGTTCAGCCAAAAAGATGAATGAGCTGTGCCCATTACAAACCTTGTTGGCTATCTGACTGCTCCACAGCTCAACGTAAGCTCCTTGATGGCTGAAATCAGGAACCCTGGAAGAACTTGAGCTCCAGAAGTCTCTGGCATATGTAAGATTCATACTTGTATGAGAAACTTGCATATGAAATGACTTTCAGGAAGTAAATGCTAAAGCTTGG
Organism: Cheracebus regulus; assembly: GCA_963574635.1. Classification (NCBI taxonomy): domain Eukaryota; kingdom Metazoa; phylum Chordata; class Mammalia; order Primates; family Pitheciidae; genus Cheracebus; species Cheracebus regulus. The sequence goes on from CAUYQU010010017.1 coordinate 34,379, forward strand.
CCACATGTTGCTTTTTTGTTCATCAGTGACTTCTGGATTAATATATTTGGGAAGACTCTAATATATAATAGAGTGGGCTCTGTCTAGAGAAAGCAAAGTAACCTTTTAGCCAATTAGAGAAAGTCTTGTTTTTCGTTTTTTTTGTTTTTGTTTTTGAGATAGATTCTCATTCTTGTTGCCCAGGCTGGAGTGCAATGGTACGACTTGGCTCACCACAACCTCCGTCTCCCAGGTTCAAGCAGTTCTCCTGCCTCAGCCTCCCAAGTAGCTGGGATTACAGGCATGCGCCACCATGCCTGGCCAATTTTTGTATTTTTAGTAGAGTCGGGGTTTCTCCATGTTGGTCAGGTTGGTTTCTAACTCTCAACCTCAGGTGATCCACTTGCCTCAGCCTCCCAAAGTGCTGGGATTACAGAAATGAGCCACTGTGCCTGGCCGAGAAAGTACTTATATAGTAGTGACAGCCTTGGTTATAAGTGTGATACTTCTGTAGTCTTTCAGGGGAGGTTGGCTCCTCTGAAATCTTATTTGGAAGACTGAGATTCATAAAGTACCTCTGGGCTGGGAACTCCTGTAATGGGAATCAAAGCCTGTCTCTGAAAATATCCCCTCTAGTCATTTTTCTGGAATGCAGGAGTTGTTCTCTACTGTGTCATTAAGACTGCCAAAATGCAAACATAAAAGCACTTAAGGCAGACTTCTTAAGAGCAAAGGGGGTTGGGGGTGGTGGCTCATGCTTGTAATCCCAACACTTTGGGAGGCCAAAGTGGGTGGATCACCTGAGGTCAGGAGTTCAAGACCAGCCTGGCTAACGTGGCAAAACCCTATCTCTACTAAAATAAAAAATTAGGCATGGTGGTGGGCGCCTGTAGGTCCAGCTACTCTGGAGGCTGAGGCAGGAGAATTGCTTGAACCTGGGAGGCGGAGGTTGTAGTGAGCTGAGATCATGCCATTACACTCTAGCCTGGGCAACAGCACGAGACTCCATCTCAACAACAACAAAAAAGAGCAAAGGGTTGGTTATGCTGCTTTATTTCTGAAGCCCAAGGGATCTATTGCCCTCTTCCTTTACCCTTTTACAAAGATCTTTTGCTAATACCATAACCCACCAGAAAAAGAATGTCAAACAGAAAGATTTGAAGGTCTTTGATCCCTGTATAAAGTCACTGTATAAGTTTGTTTTTGTTTTTTTGATTTTTTTTGTTTGTTTTTTTGGAGGCAGAGTTTTGCTGTGTTGCCCAGGGTAGAGTGCAGTGGCACGATCTTGGCTCACTGCAACTTCTGCCTCCTGGGTTCAAGTGATTCTCCGGGCTCAGCCTCCCAAGTAGCTGGGATTATAGGCCCCCGCCACTGTGCCCAGCTAATTTTTGTATTTGCAGTAGAGATGGGGTTTCACCATCTTGGACAGGCTGGTCTCGAACTCCTGACCTCATGATCTACCCGCCTCGGCCTCTCAAAGTGCTGGGATTACAGGCGAGCTACCGCACCCAGTTGGAATAAGACTGAGTTGGAAATATTACCTTTTTGTGTTGATGCTAGTACAAAGAAAACAGAACAGGAAGTTGCTTAGCTGCTACCTCATTTTAAATCTGAGGGATATTTTCCCCTTCCTATAGAAAAAGATGCTTTTGCTTGGCCTAATGACCATAGCCTCTTAAGAAATACTTGTAGGCTGGGCACGGTGGCTCACGCCTATAATCCCAGCACTTTGGTACAGAGAACAGGGTGAAAACCAGAGACTTCAGCCCATGTTACTAGTTTCAGCTACAGGTGTGAAATAGCACTCCAAAGAAAAGCTAAACTGGTAATCTTACTGTGCAGCAGAGATTTTTGGTCATAGGATTATTCCTGCATGGGCCACAAGGCTGTGGTTTGAGGTGGAAACTCCCTGGAACATCAGCTGGAAAGTTGCTTTTAGAATAAAGACAAACTTCTGCAAGCCAGCCAAGGTAATACTGGGGCCTAGAGGTAGTGAGTTTGATAAATTCTTCTGTAGGAAAAAGTTCCTATCTCCGGCTTTGGTTAGTGCTTACGCAGTTCTGTTTTTGTTTGTTTGTTTTTTTTGGTAAAGATAGGGTTTTGCTACATTGGTTCTTTGACTGGGGCTGGGTCTTCTATTGCACAGGGCAGCTTGAGAACAGACAACAATCACTAAGGCTTCCCCTCAAAACCAAGTCAGGGATTAGGCTGTAAGAACAACAACATAAGGCCAGGCATGGTGGCTCACGCCTGTAATCCTAGCACTTCAGGAGGCCAGGAGTTCGAGACCAGCCTGGCCAATATGGTGAACCCGTCTCTACTAAAAATACAAAAACTAGCTGAGCGTAGTGGCAGGTGCCTGTAGTCCCAGCTACTTGGGAGGCTGTGGCAGGAGAATCGCTTGAACCCAGGAGGTGGAGGTTGCAGTGAGCCAAGATCATGCCACTGCACTCCAGCATGGGCAACAAGAGCGAAGCTCCGTCTCAAAAAAAAAAAAAAAAAAAAAAGAATGTAAGTACTAAAGACTGGAATTTTATTAAAGCTCAAGATTGGGAACTGGTTTCCAGATAGCTTCTGGCCATGCATGCACAGGCTGTGGGTAGGAGTCCTGTAAAATAACAGAGGACCTCTGGGGTCCAAGCTCTCATGCTTCTGGGAACATTTTAAATGGGTCTCGCTTTCTCACCCAGTCTGGAATAAAGTGGCATGATCACAGCTCACTACAGCCTGGAACCCTTGGGCTCAAGCAGTTCCAACCTCAGCCTCCTAAGTGGTTGGGACTACAGGCACATGCCACCTCAGCTAATTTATTTATTTATTTTTTAGAGTCAGGGTCTCATATGTTGACCAGGCTGGACTCAGCTGGGCTCAATCGTGCTTCAGCCTCCCAAGTAGCTAGGATTACAGGCATGGGCCACCACTCCCAGCTTAAATAGCAGTTCTGTTTTTTTATGAAAATCATCAGGAAAGACAATTTGGTGAATACAAAAAGAAGGAATCTGAGTCATAGTCTTACCACCTGAGATGTTGAAAACAGCTGGTTTAAGGGGAAATGGGTTCTGCAGTACGCTGGGGCCCAAAATTCAAAGTGATAAGGAATCCAGTCAGTTTATAGGACAAAACTCCAGGACAAGCTGGGCGCAGTGGCTAATGCCTGTAATCCCTGCACCTTGGGAGGCCGAGGTGGGTGGATCACCTGAGGTCAGGAGTTCGACCTCAGCCTAGCCAACATAATGAAACCCTGTCTCTAATAAAAATACAAAAATTAGCTGGTCATGGTGGCACGTGCCTGTAGTTCCAGCTACTCAGGAGGCTGAGGCAGGAGAATCACTTGAAGCTGGGAGGCAGAGGTTGCAGTGAGCCAAGATCGTGCCACTGTACTCTGGCCTGGGCAACAAGGGCAAAACTCTGTCAGAAAAAAAAACTCGCAGGCAGGCGTGGTGGCTCACACCTGTAATCCTAACACTTCAGGAGGCGAGGCGGGCAGATCACAAGGTCAGGAGTTTGAGACCAGCCGAACCAATATGGTGAAACCCTCTCTTTACTAAAAATAAAAAAAAATCAGCCAGCTGTGGTGGTGTGCACCTGTAATCCCAGCTACTCAGGAGTCTGAGGCAGAAGAATTGCTTAAACCTGTGAAGCACAGGTTGCAGTAAGCCAAGATCATGCCACTGCACTCCAGCCTGGGCAACAGAGCAAGACTCTGTCTCAAAAAAAAAAAAAAAAAAAAAACTCCAGGACAGGCCTTCTGCCACATAGCAAGTGCTGGAGCAAAGGCTATACTCACAATGAAAGATGCATACCCAGAGGCTGCACAAGCTCCAGACCTCCTAGATCCAGCAGTACAGGGGTTACAAGGCACCTAGTATTGAAGCACGGTTGTGTCAGGGCAGGGTGCAGTGGTGACTTGAGTTCTGGCCAAGGTTTGCCACCTGGTAACCCTTTCCCTTGGAGGTTTTGCTACTTCCCCCTCCAGAACAGCCTGGCATTTCAGTTGATGCTGCATTGCTCAGTGCCTGCTACCACTCATCAGTCAACCACATTTACTTAGGATTTAATGGGTGCCAGGTTACATGTTGGGCTCTGCACCACAAATTAAACTGAAAAGGTCCACCCTTTTGCAGCCCTCTGATGGAGCCTGGTTGGTTGCCTGGGATGATTATGGGCACCTGTTTTTTGTAAATCTAAGTTAGTTGAAAAGCTTTCCTATCTTCCCTCCTTGGGCTTAGAGGGAAGCTAGGGCAGGAATGAGGCAGTGAGAGCCTAAGTGCCAGGTGCTCATAGACATTCATTTTTCCACTGAATTCTCCAATGAAGTTTGAAGTAAGAATCATCCCCACTTTGCAAATGCCTACACTGAGGTAAAGTAACACTCAATATGAAGGAATATCTACCAGCTCACACCTATTAGGGAAAATTCAACATTCTTATTATGAGAAAGTGTCAGAAGGAATGGAAAATGCAGCCCTAGAAGGATGAGATTTTGGTGCCAACTTTCACAGCAAAGCAAGTGCTTCAGTCACCAGGCCCACACAGCTCAAGGTTGACCTCTTTACTGTTCATTGCCTCTCTTATTAGGTGAGGACCAAGGCCTGCCTTGGACCCCTAACAGCAACATTCTCCAAGGCAAATGAGGTTGGAGGGGCCACACTCAAGGATACTTTTGGTTCACTGGTTCATTAGCCTGTGAAGCTGGGAAAGAAAGGACTTGGGTTAGGACCAACTGGTTTATATTCTAAAGAGCCGCCCTTGTCTGATACAATGTCAAGGAAAAAAGCTCTTGCTCAGACACCCAGGTCTAGTTTAAGCAAGAATAGGGGCTAAATAGTGTCAATGTCACTCAATTTTTTTTCCTCTCCCCACCTTTCTTTTTTGAGACAAATTCTCACTCATTGGCCAGGCTGGTGTGCAGCAGCTCTGTCAGGGCTCACTGCTACCTCAACCTCCTGGCCTCAAGCAATCCTCCCACCTCAGCCTCCCAAGTAGCTGGGACTACATATAGGTGTACACCACCATGCCTATTTTTTTAAACTGTTTACAAAACAATTTTTTAAAATTGTAGAGATGGAGTCTTACTATGTTACCTAGGCTGGTCTTGAACTCCTGGCCTCAAATGATCCTCTCACCTCAGCCTCCCAAAGTGCTGGGGTTACAGGCATGGAGCCCCTGCACCCAGCCTCATTTTATTTTCTGTTATTTGATTTCCAAGGAAACCTGTTCAGATAATAGTCTTTTTTTTTTTTTTTTGGTGATACAGTCTCGCTCTGGTGCCCAGGCTAGAGTGCAATGGTGCAATCTTGGCCCATCACAACCTCCACCTCCCGGGTTCAAGCGATTCCCCTGCCTCAGCCTCCTGAGTAGCTGGGATTATAGGCATGCACCACCATACCCAGCTAATTTTTGTATTTTTAATAGAGATGGGGTTTCATCATGTTGGTCAGGCTGGTCTCAAACTCCTGACCTTGTGATCCACCCGCCTCAGCCTCCCAAAGTGCTCGGATTACAGGAGTGAACTGCCATGCCTGGCCTCAGATGGTAGTCTTTTTACCCCGCCTCCTCATTTGATCCAGTGTGTGTTGATGAGCAGGGCTTCAGGCCCACATTCATCACTGACAGGACCACATGCAGAGGACTCTGACCCTATTACAGTCATTGTGAAAACCTTCCAAACCAAAATGAGAAGGGTAGCCAACACCACCACCACCTAGCCCTAGGAGTCCCAAAAATAGAAAAGGCAGAGTGAGCTGTGCACACATGCATCTGTAATCCCAGCTACTCCAGAGGCTGAGGCAGGAAGATGGCTTGAGGCCCAGAGATCAAGGCTGTAGTGCACTGTGACTGCACCTGTGAACAGCCACTGTACTCTAGCCTGGGCAACATAGCAAGGCCTTGTCTCTTAAATTAAAAACAAACAAACAAAAAAAAACAAGCAGAGTGAACTTTGGGGAAGGAATAATCTTGCCTGGCTTTTCATTGCACACACACACACACACACACACACACACACACACACACACACACACAGATACACATACCCAATGACAGTAGAGATTTTTTATGTGTGCACTCAATATTTGTCGAATGAAGTTTCCATATGACCAAAAGTCTTTAATACGTTCTAAAACTCTTGCCTCTGAAGGTCTGTGTTTACTCTTATTCCTACAGAAAGGCATCCCTAAACTAGTCAAGAATAACACCCACAACTAGATGTTATAGGGCACACAGGTCTCAGATACCAGAAGCTGACAGTCTCCTTCCAGACATAACGGGATACCCAGCAGAGATTCTTTACAGCTGGAGAACTGGGAAACACCAAATTATCTGGCATTTAGGGTAACACAATTCTCATATTTTAGATGGGATAGTATTTAATTACAGACTGCAAAGCATCTGAGGATGGGCAGTGACAGTTAACGTGATTCCTCTTAGTGTCTGTACGTAGGCTACTGATCCAAATGGATCCTGAGTTCGGACAGAATCCTTACCTCTGAAAAGGCAGAGGATTGATCAGGTGGGCCACAGACTCTAAGGAATCTTTCAGAAAGCAGTTTTCTAGGTGTAGTTTGGATTTTTAAAAAAGTTATCTGGGATCATAAAATGAGCATCTCCCGGCTGTGCCCTCGGGTGGAAGGGGCCAGATGCAGCAGCTGCTCTTGCATTTCTGTTCCTAAATTTCATTGTGTTGATTTTTTTTTCCCCTTCCAATCAGGGATCTTAATTACTTTCAAAATATTTTCAAAAAATACACATTTTTAAAATCCTTACCAAAAAGAAAAAAACGTTCTCGTATTTGCTACTTGTCCCTTCCTATGTTCTCACTCCATCTTCACTCCAAGTCTTCAGTAAGACTCCGTATATGAACTTCCATGTGATATGAGGTCTTGTTTCAAGGCTAACAGTGGGCCGTTTTACCTATACCACAAGTATTGCTGAAATGTAGACATTTAGGTTTCTTTGCCACTTTCTATTCCAGAAATACATAAAGGATGAAATTCTAAAATACTGGTTAATTTTAAATGTAAGATAGCCACAGAGGTTGTAAAAGACGAGAAGAAAAACAGGCAGTTTAAGTGAAAAAACAATGAGAGAAAACTTACTAGAAAATTGAAATAAAACTTGATTGTAATTAACTAGAGAAGTCTTCAAAAACAAACTAAAGGAGGCCAGGCTTAGTAGCTCCTGCCTGTATTCTTAGCACTTTGGGAGGCTGCGGCAGGAGGACAGCTTGAGGCCAGGAGTTTGAGGGTGCAGTGAGCTATAATTACACCACTGCACTCCAGCCTGGGTGATGGAGTGAGACCCTAGCTCTGAAAAAAACAAAAATAAAAGGGATTGAGAGGAAACCACAATTTAAACTTGCTTTATGCAATGGATGCATTACTGAAAGGCTATTATTATTTTATCAGGGCATTGTATCATATAAAGAAATGGAATTCATGATGAGAAACCTATGAAAAATGCATTTTCTTCTCTTTTTTCATAGCTTCCTACTCAGACTGTAGGAAAATGCATTTTCAAAGTGAATAGTCACACTGACTTTTACTCATTTTGTAATTTAATTTTTTTTTTTTTTTTAGATGGAGTCTTGCCCTTGTCACCCAGGCTGGAGTGCAATGGTACAATCTCAGCTCACTGCAACCTCTGCCTCCTGGGTTCAAGTGATTCTCCTGTCTCGGCTTCTCGAGTAACTGGGATTACAGGCACCCGCCACCACGCCCGGCTAATTTTTGTATTTTCAGTAGAGACGGGGTTTTGCACGTTGATCAGGTTGGTCTCGAACTCCTGACCTCATGATCCACTTGCTTCGGACTCCCAAAGTGCTGGGATTACAGGTGGCAGCCACCGCGCCTGGCCATGATTTAATTTTTTTAGGCCTCCCAAATTTGTACAAACAATCAGAATAGAAAAAAGCAGGCCATGAGCGGTGGCTCACGCTTGTAATCCCAGCACTTTGGGAGGCCGAGATAGGAGAATCACAAGGTCAGGAGTTCGAGGCCAGCCTGGTCAACATGGTTCTGAAACCCTGTCTCTACTAAAAAATACAAAAAATTAGCTGGGCGTAATGGCAGGCACCTATAGTCCCAGCTACTTGTGAGGCTGAGGCAAGAGAATCGCTTGAACCTGGTAGGTGGAGGTTGCAGTGAGCCAGGATTGCGTCACTGCACTCCAGCCTGGGTGACAGAGTAAGACTCCGTCTGGAAAAATAAAAATCTAGGCTACATTTGAGGAGAGGAAGAGGCTCATAAGCATTGTGGTTGGCCCTGTAACATTTACTACCTAATCCTTGCCCTAGCTGTCTGTAGTAGGTATTTCTGTGATCTCTATTTTCCAGGTAAGGATCAGAAAAGAATTGGCTTGTCTTCAGATTATAGATCCTAGATCCTGACTTCTTCACTCAGTCCACCCTTCATGGTCACTAGGGACACTGCAGCTAGAAACCTCACAAAGATGTGGCCCATTCGAGCTGTGTTGCCTGGCCTTCATCTCGAACAGTGGGCAAGAGTCTTGTCCCACTTCTCTGTCCCCAGACACCATGCTCCTCCAACAAGCTCTCCTTTTCAGCACCTCTGGTTGTTAATTACTTGCATTCACCAGTAGATTAAGGCAGGGTCCAATGTCTTATTTGCCACTATCACTAGTACCAACCACAGTGCCTACCACTGTTGAGTGACCCTGCCTGTGATAAACTTACACTACTGCCCCCCAAATGAAGCCCCTTTCCCAGTATTTATGCCTAGACCTATCTACTTAATGGCAGGGACTAAACAAGAAAGAGAAGAGGAGTATAGAACAGACACTTAGTTGAGGAACATTAACACCAAAATTTCAGAGCAAAGCAGGACTGCAACAAGTTTGGTTTTTTTTCTTTTTCTTTTTTTTTTTTTTTTTGAGAAGAAGTCTCACTCTTGTTGCCCAGGCTGGAGTGCAATGGTGTGATCTCAGCTCACTGCAACCTCCCCGTCCCTGGGTTCAAATGATTCTCCTGCCTCAGGCTCCCAAGTAGCTGGGATTACAGGCACCTGCCACCACGCCTGGCTAATTTTTGTATTTTTACTAGAAACAGGATTTCACCATGTTGGCCAGGCTGGTCTCGAACTCCTGACCTCAGGTGATCCACCTGCTTCAGCCTCCCAAAGTGCTGGGATTACAGGCGTGAGCCACCATGCCCAGCCTGCAACAAGTATTTCTTAAGAGGCTATATGCAAGGTGGTTCCTCAAGTCTAGAAGACCCAAGCCTCAGGCTTCCTTCAGAATAACAGCCTGGGAGACAGAATTTACAAATCAACTGGCTGACAGGACAAAACCCTGGACTCCTTTGTCAATGCATTTTAAACTAAGGCCAGATGCTTTTTGGTAGGTTGTCTCTTTCCATGAGGTGGTGGGTACTTCAAGTCAATAATTTGATTCTCATTTCTTAAAAAAAGAAAGTATGTATGGTAGTTGGGTATAGGTATGGTATAAATTTCAGGTGGAAATAAGGAATTAAAGGATCTGATTTGCCTTGATGGGGGAAGAAAAAGGCCGTAAAACAGAATCACACTTAAAGGTACATTGTTGAAAAATCCAAACTATTAAATTCATTACCTGCCATTATCACATCAACCACAAAAAGGCATTTTATTACTTTTCTTTCTTTGAGACAATGTTTCACTCTTGTTGCCCAGGATGGAGTGCAATAGTGTGATCTCGACTCTGCAACCTCCGCCTCCCAGGTTTAAGCAATTCTCCTGCCTCAGCCTCCCAGGTAGCTGGGATTGCAGACGGCCGCCACCAGGCCCAGCTTATTTTTTTATTTTTTATTTTTTTATTTTTAGTAGAGATGGGGTTTTACCATGTTGGCCAGGCTGGCTGTCAGTTTACCTCAAACTCCTGACTTCAGGTGATCTGCCTACCCTCAGCCTCCCAAAGTGCTGGGATTATTACAAGTGTAAGCCACTGTGCCCAGCCCCAAAAGGCCTTTTAAACAAAAATTCTGACATTTAAAAACTTAAAACATATCGCACCACTGCACTCCAGCCTGGGCAACAAAGCAAGACTCCATCTCAAAAAAGAAAGAAAAAGAAAAAGAAAAAACCTGAAAATAGGAGCCCAGGAGTTAGAGGCTGCAATGAGCCAATACTGCACCTTTGTATTCCTGCCAGAGCAACAGAGTGAGATCTTGTCGGTAAGAAAAAAAAAAAAAAACCAAAACTGGAAATAGAAAAGAGGGATTTTACAATGTTGATGAACTCATCTTAGAGTGCATGATTTATAAATACATAAATATCCATGCATACTTTTACAGTGATAACTACTGGAAAAATGAGAATGTTAAAAAAGCCAATCTAGACAGAGTCCTTCTCATTCCACCTCCCTCTTTATGTTGGTAATACCAGGAGTCTTCAGAGAGCTGCTGTGGTCTGTGTCACATTC
>CAUYQU010010019.1:0-30751 GCA_963574635.1 Cheracebus regulus
TTGCATTCTCCTGAGTCCTTGACCCGCCTTCCACAGAACACACTATTGAGCCTGGCTCAGCGAATCTGCATTTTTACGTAAACAGGGGAGTGGGAGCAACGCGATATGCATTTGTCTTGGGGGAGCCTCAGAGGGATGGCTTTGAACAGAATGGGAGGCAAGTGTGCCCTGAGCAGTCCCAGCTTGACTTTTCTCTTTAGCCTAGTGGTTTCAGAGTCCCAAGATTTATTTTGCTTTCACAGGCCCTGTATGAAAAGACAGATGGGTTAGGTCCAACGGCTGTCGTTTGCTGACCCCTGGTCAAAGAGTGTCTAAGAGGAAGTCCCTAACTGTGGAGTGCTGCTAAACCCTATATGCTAATCACCCAGGTGTCAGCTTAAAGTGTATTTTCACACAGCACAATTCATCTTTAGCAAATTCCAAGAAAATCAACAATGATCAGAACTGACCTTCTCTTGGCTATGATGATCTGTTTGCATCAGATCAGATTTCTTGCGGAGAACAGCTAGCAGTGTTGGATAAAATATACGGAACATCAGCTTTGGGAGCTGCGGAGGCAGCTGGATTTGAGAGGCCAAGATCCTGTTAATGAGCCTGATTCGATCATTCCACCATGTATATATGTATTGAAATATCACATTGCACCCAACACATATGTACAATTATTTGTCAATTAAAAATAAAATAAAACTTTTTGTTTGTTTTGGGTTTTTTGAGATGGAGTCTTGCTCTATTGCCCCGGCTGGAGTGCAGTTGCACAATCTTGGCTTACTGCAACTTCACCTCCTGGGTTCAAGCAATTCTCCTGCCTCAGCCTCCCAAGTAGCTGGGACTACAGGCACCTGCCACCACACCTGACTAATTTTTGTATTTTTTGTAGAGACAGGGTTTCACCATACTGGTCAGGCTGGTCTTGAACTCCTGACCTCAGGTGATCTGTCTGCCTCGACCTCTCAAAGTGCTGGGATTACAGGCATGAGCCACTGTGCCCAGCCAATAAAACTTTTAAGAAAGACTCATCGGAGGGCACTGTTAGGGAGCTGATCCCTGTTGGCTGCCTGTCTCCTGGGACATTTGTGATTCCTGTCGAAAGAGGCTAGAAATTAGGCAGGGGTTGTGGAGAAGAGGCAGTGAACCCCGCAGAGCACTTGGCTGCCTCACAGGGTGAGTGACAGACAAATTGGTGTTTGGGTTGCAAAGTTTACCAGGCCTTGAGGAGACTGGATCTCAAAGAGAAAGTAGACATAGAGGCAATCAGCACCTGTGGCTTTTACCTTTGACATATTTGCCAAATTCTTAAGTTGAGGAAGAGCCTGATCAGAAAGCTATGGAAGAGCAGGGCAGAATTTTTGGCAGTCTCATAATGCTGAAGAGATACAACTGGAATTCAGGAACTTCTAAGAAAGAGGGGCCATAGCACACACCCTCGCTGCCGGCCCCAGATGAGTCATGCCATATGTGTGAGGATAAACCACGGGTAGACTGATCCTTCCAAGAATGACAGGTCTGAACTGTTGGCTCAGGCCTCACTTGAGTTAAGGGCATCTACCCTCCATCTGGCTGTCTAGTGAGGAGGAAGGTAAGAAGATAGAATCACCCAGAGCCTCTGCAGTTTCATATGTAATGTCTGAATTTCAGTTGTCAAGAAGCAAGACCAAGACACAAAAACAGATGGTAAGAGTATGCCCACAGATGGTTATTATACTTGTCACAGTCAAATTTTAAAAGAACTCTGATTGATATGTTCCAGAAAATAAGGGGTAAGTGGACAATTTCACCAGAAAAATTGATTCTATGAACAAAGTAATCAAATGGAAATTCCAGACCTGAATTTAAAAACTCAATAGATGGGTATCACAAAAGACTGGGTGTGAAGGAAGAGCAGATGAGTGAGCTGGATGAAGGTCCATGGGAAATAACCAGGCAGAGAAACAGATCAAAACTGAGAAACAGTATAGGAGAGAGTATATGAGGTGTGTGAAATCTGTTGGAAAGGTCTATACATGCAAGTGGAGTCCCAGAATAGGAGAAAGAAAAGAAAGAAAGAAGCAATATACAAGGCGATGATAGCTAAATGTCTTAACAAACCTGAAGAAAGACACCAAACCTCGGATTTTAAAAGATCTATTATATAGCTATTTTTAAGATAAACAACAGTTGAATATTGGCAGTTTTGTATAGTTAGTCCAACCTCACAGAATGAATACAAAGAAAACTCTGCATCTCAACATCATCCTAAAATTAGTAAAAACCAAAGTTTAAGAGAAAATCTGGAAAGCAAGCAGAGAAAAAGCATATGACATTCATCTCTATTGATGAATTGTTTCAATAGAAACCATGGACACCAGAAGGCAGTGTGGTGAACCTCCCATGTGATAGAAGAAAACACCCTGTCAGCTCAAGTTCTGTACTCTCTGGAAATGTTTCTCAGTATAAAGATGAAATCAAGACATGTCCAGACAAACAGAACTTGAGAGACTCCATCAACAGATGACTCTTAGGAAAATACTGCGGGGACTTCTGGCAGAAGGAAAATAATCCCATGTGGAAACAAGGAAATAAGGAAGGCAGGGACAGCAGTGGGAGGTGTCAGTGGGTTGGTGAATCAACATGAATATTGACTTCACAGAAGGTAAAGGAGTGAGTGTTCTCAGGTTTTGGCATCATCCGGGATGTGATAATGTGTGTTACACTGTAATAAGTCAGGGATCCATGTTCTTTGTTGTGGAAAGAATCTGTAACATATGATCTACCCTCTTAACATTTTAAGGGCATAGCACAGTATTGTTGACCACAGCTGTGGTGTTGTATTGCAGATCTCTACCCCTCGTTCTTCCTGCAGAGCTAAAACTTTATACTCATTGATTAGCAGCTCCCCACCCTTGCCACCACCCATCCCCTGGAAACCATCATCTTCTCTCTGCTTCTGTGAATTGAATATTTTAGAAGCCTTGTCTAAGTGCAATCATGCAGTGTTTTCTTTTTTGTGCCTGGATTATTTCACTCAGCTCATGTCTTCCATGTTCATCTATGTTGTCACTTATGGCAGGATTTTCTTTTTTAAGGCCGAGTAATGTTTCATTGCATAGATACACCACATTTTAAAAACCTGTCCATCTGTTGATCGACATTTGGGTTGTTTCCACTTCTCGGATATTGCAAATGATGCCACAGTGAGTGCGGGAATGCAAGTAGCTCTTTGGAGATCTTGATTTGGACTCTTTTGGGTAAAAGCCCAGCTGTGGGATTGCTGGATCAAATTGTAGTTCCATTTTTAATTTTTTGAGGAAACTGTGTACTGTTTCCTACAGTACATAGGTTCTTTCTGTATCTCCACAGCAGTTTACAATCTTCACCAAGACTCATCTTTTTTTTTTTTTGATAATAGCTATCCAACAAGTGTGATATGATAGCTCATTGTAATGGTGATTTCGATTTTGCTGATGATTAGTGATGTGGAACATTTTTGTTGTATATCTGTAGTCCATTTGTATTTCTTCCTGTGAGAAATGTCTATTCAGGTCCTTTTGCCCATTAAACAAAAAATCAGGTTATTTTGCTTTTGGTGATTGAGTTGTAGCAGTTCCTTATACATTTTGGATATTAACTTTAAAAAAGTTATATGATATGCAAGTATTTTATTCTATTCTGTAGATTGCCTTTTCACTCTGTGGATTTCTTTTGCTGTGCAGAAACTTTAGTTTGATGTGGTCTTGTCTATTTCTGCTTTTGTTGCCTGAGTTTTTGGTGTCAGATCCGAAAAATAATTGCCAAGACCAATGTCATGAAGGTTTTCTCTATGTTTTTTTCTAAGAGGTTTACTGTTTCAGGAGTTACATTTAAGGCAGCAATCCATTTTTAGTTGTGTGTGTGTGTGTGTGTGTGTGTGTGTGTGTGTGTGTGTGTGTGTGGTATAAGATGATAGTCCAGTTTTGTTCTTTGCATGTGGATATCCAGTCTTTCTGACACCATTTGGGATGCACTTATGTGTGTTGCACCATAATATGTGAAGGACCTGTGTTATTATTTCTAGAATAACTACAAAAATAATAGCTAACAAGCTTAGAAAGGGAATAAAAATAACAATAAAAATACTCAATCCAAAAGAAAGCAATAAAAAAGAGAAAAGGGGAAAATAAAACAGATGAGACAAATAAAAAACCAAGATAAGATGGTAGATCTAAATCCCAATATATTAGTAATTTCATTGCAAATAAATGAGATAAACATTCCAATCAAAAATTAAAGATTGCCACTAAAAATCAAAACCATGCTGCTTACAGGGACTGCCTTCAATGCTGAGGTATAAAAGGTTGAAAGGCTGGAAGAGAATACAATGAAAACGTTAACCTAAGGAAAGCTGGTATATCTAAACTAATATACAAAGTAGATTTTAAGGCAGGAAGCATTTTTTGGGATAAAAAGGATCATAAAAAATAAGGATTAGTCTATCAGGAACACATGGTAATTATAAATTTGATGCACCTGATATAATTTTCAAATATATAAAGCAAATATTGTGATAATTAAAGGAAAGAATAATGCACAATCCCATAGGCATTTTATGCATGTTTGCTCTTATTATTGGTATGTTTGTTCTATCACGTATTTAGGGAGAGATGCTAACGAAGCCTGAAGAACGAGATTAGCCATCTCGGCCCAACTGACAAACCACACCTATCAAAATAGAACCTGCGTTCTGCTCAAGTGCACATGGCGTACATATTCATAATGACAGTCTCAGAGTATTTCTTTGGCGAAAGAAATTAAGCTAAAAACAAATGGAAAAAAAACCCCTAGAAATAGCTAAATGTTTGGAAATTAAGTAGTACTCTTCTGAATACCCCATGTGTCAAAGAAGAAATGTCAATAGGAATCTGAAGATATTTTGAACTGAACTAAAATAAAAATACAATATTAAATAATTGTGGGAATTTTGGGATCAAGCTAAAGCTATGGTTAGAAATAAATTATAATCTCAAATCATAGAAAGGAAGAAAAGGTGAAAATAACATGTGTCTAAAGAATTTAGAAAAAACAGAAAATTGAAGTTAAAGACATAAGAATATGATAAAAAGAAGAGCAAAAATAATGTAATAGAAAACAAATATATAACATAGAGAGAATGAACAACACCAATCGTTGATTCTTTAAAAGATTTGAATATAAATTTCTGGCAAGCCTGATCAAGAAAAACAGAAGGAAGGACCAACTTACCCATGCCAGGCATAAAAAGTGGACATCGCTATAGATCCATGCTGCGAGCAAATTTTGCCTGTAAACTTCAAAATAAAGTGGCAAATGTAGCCATATATTTTTTTTACCCTGTGATCGAATAATTTCACCAGCAGATACACGTGTTCCCAACAGAAGCACAGACTGAGGTTTGCAAAGGGCACGTATGAGAATGTGCCTAGCAGCTTGGTTCGTATCTGTGGAAGCTGAACACATTCGTCTTTTATGGTCTGGTAATTCCACTCCTGTGAGTACATACCCAATAGGAATGCAAACTTAAATATACAAAAATGCCTAAGAATGTTCCCAGAAGCTTGATTTATAACAGCTTACAACTGAAATAACTTATACGTCTATCCACAGTAGAATGTATAAATAACTGTGGGATGTTTCATACAATTAAATACTATAGAGCAATAAAAAACCACCAGCTATGGTGGCACAGAGCAGCACAGATGACTCACAAATGTGATGCTGTGCAAAGAAGCAGATTCAAAAGAGCACAGAGTGTGATTCCATTGACTTGAAATTTCAACAGCCAAAGCTCATGTTCAGCCTGGAATTTAGAATGATGGTGACTGAGAGGGTCGTAGGGGCTTGTCGGTGACGAATCTGTGTCTGGGTGGGTATGTTCATTTTGTAAAAATTCATAAGGGTGTGGGGACTCTTCCTCCTTTCCTGTTTTCACTCCAGGTTAGTGACCAGGTGTTTCTTCTGTAGCAAGAGTGTAAGCCGTTCTAGTGAGGGTGAGTAAGGCTTGTCTTAAGCTCTGTTTCATGGGACTTGCATCTGTTCTGAGCTGGCCTTCCTTCCTGGAAATCCCAGACCAGGCTACGTCTTCAGGCAGCATCCAGTGTGTACTTCTCATCGGTGCACTCTTTGGAATGCACAATATTTCAATAAAAAGTTGATAAAGTGATATTTCTAATAGCTGTTGTTTGTTTGCATAAAACTTTAAATGTATTCCAGGGGCTTTAAAGCATTTTATCTTTGCCGATAGTCTCAGAAAGCCTTTGCAGGAGGCTGCAGGCATTTAAGTGATGCTTGCCTTCCCCGGTAGAGGTGGGGCCTGGGCCAGACCTTGCACCCTGGCCCTCCTCAACAAATCCCAGGACGACTCAGAGGTTAGCTTTTCATGACCAAAACCTTTGAAATCTGCGACCTGAGCTGTGTGTGTACAGGACTTTGTCGTTTGTAGTTAGCTCTAGCTTGATAGGTTTGGATGCTTGTTCAGGGAACGGGCCTGGGATTCTGGAGTGCCCAATGCTTTCGCCCTGGCGCAAGACCCGCCCATGCCCACCCCACCGCTCCTCATGAGTCACTGTGTGTGGTTCCCCTGAGGATTTGGGGAGCACCCGTGGCATCTCCCTGACCGTGTCATGTTTCTCTTCTCCCTCACACTTCATTAAAGGTCCAACAGGGACTCCGAGTCCTCCCTTCCCTGCCCTGGACAAGGCCTCCTGTGAGTCGGCCGGAATATTCCATGGTCACGGCTGCAGTGATTGGCTCAGGAGGGGTCATGTGACCAAAGTGGATCCTGTTAGAGTGGACTAGACTCTGAGGATGCTGGACAAGACTCTGCATTTCTGCTCAGGTGGGCAGGACAGCAGGTAGGCTTGTCACTGCTGGCACTTGAGGGCTGCTGTTGATGTCCAGCAGGCAGGTCAGAGAGAGGGACAAGCAGGTCTTGGGTAACATGACGGAGCACTCAGACACAGCTTCCCCAACACCAGCCTGTCCCTCAGGTGTGTGGCTGTGAGCCAGAGTGTGCTCAGTCTGTGCCCAGTGTGAGTTGATGTGTGTCCAGTGTGTGCCCAGCATGTCAGTGTGTGCCCAGTGTGAGTCAGTGTGTGCCCAGTATGTGCCCAGTGTGAGTTGATGTGTGTGTGCCCAGTGTTAGTGTGTGCCCAGTGTTTGCCCAGTGTTTGCCCAGTGTGTGCCTAGTGTGAGCCAGTGTGTGCCCAGTGTGTATCCAGTGTGTGTCCGGTGTGAGTGAGTGAGTGCTTAGGGTTCAAGCTGGCCGAATGTTTAAGCTGGCTCTGATCTGTCACTGAAAACATTCTCATTGAGACAAAGACAAGAATTTGGTTCTGATTTGCTTGAAATCACAGTGATGAATTTGAACTGGTTTCCTCAGTCCAAGCTCTTTGCATTTGTCACGTTCTGGGCTCTTGGATGGAGCTCTTGCCAGCTCCCCCAGGGCGACTTCACCCCCTCAGTCTGATTGGAGTCAAACACGTCTGCTCTGGTTTCATGGCCAGACACAGCCAGGATCAGATGGCCACTGCCTGGGGGTCTCCATGCAGGGACCATTCTGAGAGTGTGGGGGCTTCTCCTGCTTTCACTCCAGGTCAGTCACCGGGTGTTTCTTTCATAGCAGGAGTGTGAGCTGGGTTCCATGCTCTCACGGGAGCTGCGTCTGTGCTGAGCTGGCCTTGTTTCCTGGAAATCCCAAGGCAGGCTTCAGCTTCCTGCAGGGACACAGCGTCGGCCCCACAAGGTGCTGAATGGGCCTTAGGGCTTCATTGATGCCACAGCCCTGCCGTATCTCTTGTAGTGACACCAGCAAACAGTTCCCTGTCCATTAGGACAAGAAGCATGCACTCTCATGCAGTGATCTTGGCTCTCAGAGTGGGAGTCCCCCAGAGCCAGGGCTGCACTGAGACGTGTGAGGCCCCACAAACCACAGAGCGCTTCTGGAAACATGCCCAGGGCCGCACACCCTGAAGCATTTCCGTGAAGGTGCCTGGGGCGGTTTTCACCTTCACCAGAGACCTCCACGTGTGGCACTGACTTCCAGGTCTAAGAGGCCCCTCTGCCTGTGAGGCCGGCAGGCTGCTCTCCCTCATCCCATCCCATGCTTAGCTTGCTGCATTCTTTAGCCTACTTTCAATTCAGGTGGATTCTCCTGCTGCTTGGAATCCTTGCAAAGTGCTGTTGTTTAAGAAAACTTCCGGTCCCAGGAGTACGCCAGCGGGTTGGGTTTGGGGAATCTCGTGTCTTTGGGCTTCGTATTCACCCCCTTGCACATCTTCCTTTATGATCACTTTTGTTTGGAGACTTGGACTTGACATTTCAGACCCTATTAGCTCACCATCAACGGCATATTGCGGAAACTCACTCCTGCATCCAATTGAATTCAGATTACATTTAATAAAAAAGCTGTGAATTAGTGAAAAAGCAGAAACGGAGTTGAGCCCATCTTCCAGAATGTGTGCCTGCTGGTAGTCTGGAGCCGAGTTCTTTCCTCTTGGACAGGGCTCTGCTATTGGGATGGCCCTGTGCTTGAGCGGAGGGTGGCAGGAGGGACGTGCAACCAGGCCAGGCCCTTCCAGACCAGGAATGAGGGAGATAGAATATAACCAGCGGGTCTAAGGGTGTGTGGAAGCTGCAGTGGAGACCCAGCATTGGGCTGACGGTCAGCGGGAAGGAGGCAGAGATGGTGGTGGAGTGGGTGGCGCAGAGAGCACCTGGTGGCAGGAAGGTCCTGGAGAAGGGATGCTGAGCTCCGGGCTGCGGGAGGAGCCGCTGCTAAGGGCCAGCACCCAGAGCCTAGCAGGACCTCCTCCAGGCTTCCCTCGTGCCGGCTGTGGATCTGCTGGAATGGGCTTCGGTTCCGGTTGAACATGTTCCTCCCTGGAGACAGGCAGCTCCTGCTGTGGAGTGGGGTCTCAGATGCTGCCTCCCCATGCTCTCGGCTTCAGGAAAGCCCCCTTGGCTGGGCAAGTGCTGGGGAGGCAGGGACGGCCCGCCCTGCCCTGGCGTGGGTACAGTACCTCTAAAAACACGTTGGTTGGACCAGGAAGCATGTTCTTAGTACAGAGCAGTTAGATGAGAATATTATATCTTAGCAAGGCAGACAGCCAGTGCTAGGAGTCTGAAGCCGTGGTCTCAGTTCAGGCTTGGCCACCAACTCACCACGTGCCCACAGGTTGATTTGGCCAGGTCGGTTAGAATTTGCAGATTCTCCTGCACCCTGTTTTTCTTGCAGTAAGGCTGTCCTGGCACCAGGGTGCAGTTAGGATGCCCTCGGGACGCTCTGCATGAGGACAGCTGCTTTTAGAATTTCCACTGCCATGAAAAAGCTCTGTCTTTATTGGAAAAGACCTGGAAGAAGTGATGATTAAGTGGCACAAAGGCATAGTGACTGAATTCCCTGTCAGAATCAGGAAGGAACTCTGCCTCTGAACTGTAACTGCCTCCTGTTAGATCATTGCCTGGCCCCCTTGGAGCGCTGACTGAAAGTGACCTGACTGTGAGACAGAGGCCTGGTCGGGTGACGGTGACTTTGTGACGGATACCATCTGGCTATTAGAATTATGCTTCTTAGCAGTGTCTTAAGAACGTAAGAAAATCCTGGTGGAATAATGTTAAATGACGAAGCCATAGTGTACCAGTGCTGTGATCTCAACGATGGAGATATCATAAGTCATATAATAAATAGACCAATATCACAGTACCAATGCTGTGATCTCAACTACGGAGTGAAATAGACCATTGCTAGCAGCCATTTCCTCAGATTGGTGGGCTGCAGATAATGTTAGTTTTCTCCTTTGCAGTTTCTGGCAGGGGCACACTGGTTTAAAAGAACAACCCAGTGGCTTTCCCCGAAGGCTTTCCCGAGGGTCTCGCTGCTGCCCTCGTCTTTGCAGCCTCCTTGCCTGGATGTGCTGTGAGCCATGTCCGACATCACTGTGCCTCCACCACCTCATGTTTTCTTCTTGTTAAAAGTGAATGTTTTTCCATTTTGGGAGGAAAGAAAGTGCTCCAGCTCCCCTGCCCTCTTGTAGGAGCGAGTTTCATTTGTGGCTCTGGTTTGGAGATGCTCAGACTGGCTTGTTGGGTTTCATTGCTCTCTTTTAACACTTGGTGACAAGAGAACCGCTGACATTTGGAAGTCAGGCAGAATGGAAGTCCTTAGCAGAGTCAGGTGTGAAGGCGTCAGCGAGAATGGACTAGGTGGGTCTCTGCTGTCTTTCCTGACGGCACATCAGGACTTTCCAGCCTCTTGTTTTGGGTTCTTAGCAGCAATGAACCTAATTGTTTTGTCTTAAGGCCTCAAGTGATGGCTACATGTTGGAGGGTCCCCTCCTTTACTCACAGCAACCTGATGGTGGATAGTAGTTATCGCTACAGAGTGCCTTTTCCAAAACACCTGGGCTGCAGACCCTGGGAGCTGGCATGGGAGATGAGGCTGCTGGTTAGTGTCCCTGGGCCCTGACACCACCAGACCTTCTTGAGGGTGCTGAACACACCTGGCGTGGGAGATTAATTGATGGTTAGCGCCCCTGGGCCCTGAGGCCCTCAGATCTTCTCGAGCGTGCCACACACACCTGTCCACCGGTGCCAAGCAGCAGCATTGTGCCTGACTCTGCTGTCAGGGCTGTGCTTTGCAGGCGTCTCAGTCCCCAGTAGAAGAGCATTTCCTGACCACCGGGTGTGACGCATGCTGGCGTGTGTGTGTGAGCCCATTCCATACGCACATACGGTCTGTTTGAATGTAGCTGGAGACATGTTAATGATGGAGGAAGCAGGAGAGTCAGTTCTTTAATTAATCTTCATCTCCAGCGGTCACAGACGTTGTCCCTGTTTTTGCGTGAAGTGACGTTCACTTGGCCACCTGGCGCTAGTGTGTTATAATCACAGACTTTGGGAGCAATAAACGTTAACTGGCATAGTTTCTGAAAACAACTCTTCGCTTTGCTCCTTGACAGAATCCCATTACAGCTGGGGGAATCGATATGATGCTTTGTTTCATGGTTGCTTTTCTTCCACTTGGGCAGTTGCTTAATAAAGCCCAGAGAAGAACAGGCCACTCGTAAACAGAACAGATGGTGCGGTGTGCCTGCCCTCTTTGGCCTCTCTGAGTCCACGTGTGGGACATGCCGTGTGCACGTTACGCAGCACTTCTGTGCCATGCGTAAGCCTGTGTCTCCCCAGGAGAAACCACTGCACACCTGGAGGGTGGTCCAGCTGGTGCCGGAATCTGACGGGTGCCTCTCTGCTCAGGATCTCGGAGCTCTTTAGCCTCATCTAAAAAGTGAAAATAAGGTAATTACCACCTTAGAGGAGCAGTTGTGAGTATAAAGGAAATAATACGTGCAAACTACGGAGCACAGCAGAACTCCATGCAAAGCAATTTTCACGATTCAATTCCAGTGCTGGCCACAAAGGGACCGTAATGTCCCAGTTTCTCTTTCCTCGTCTAGAAAATGAGGGGCCAGGTGTGGTGGCTCACACCTGTAATCCCAGCACTTTGGGAGGCCAAGGTGGGCGTAACACTAGAGGTCAAGAGTTCAAGACCAGCCTGGCCAACATGGTGAAACCTCGTCTTTACTAAAAATACAAAAACTAGTAATCTCAGCTACTCAGGAGGCTGAGGCAGGAGAGTCTTTTGAACCCAAGAAGTGGAGGTTGCAGTGAGCCGAGATTGCGCCATTGTACTCCAGCCTGGGTGGTAGAGTGAGACTTTGTCTCAAAAAAAAAAAAAATGAGGGACAAGAGGGGCTAATCTCTGAGACCTCTTCCCCTCTAGGAACATTTTTGTTGAGACGGTTTGGGAGTGCCCTGGACAGGACAGGCAGGGGTACTGGAAAGGGAACTTGGGCAGGACCACTGCATGTCCTTAGGTTCACCGTGTCCCATGAGGTCATGGGTGCTCCCGGGAAAGGTCAGGCTTGCATCACTCAGCAAGGGAAGGCTGCTGGGTGTGGAGGGAAGCTCCCAAATCTACTTCCTTTGCTCCGGTGTGGCTCGAGTCTGGGCCAGCAGGAGGGGATAGAGGGGAAAATGGATCCTGGTGTCTCCCCCGTGGTTTCTCTTGGGTCTCTTGTTTGTTTCCTAGATGAGTCGATTTATACAGTTTATTCATGGCTCCAGGCTCTGCTCTTTGCTAACTTAACAAGTGACAGTGTTGGAGATAAATTTGCATCTTGTGGCGTCACCTCAGGCTTCCTTTTTCTTGTTGCTTCGGGCTGAGTAGCAGGGAAAGAACCCCTGTGGTCTCTGGTTTAGCGGCCGTGGTTCCTATCTAGGAAACTGGCCGGGACCCCAACTTGCCATGGTCACCCTCTGCTCGCTTTGTCTCTGGAGAGCAGCAGGAGTGGGCACTGGCTTTGAAGCCTTTCTTCGTCTCTACTGACCATGCAGACTACCAACCAACTACTTGTAAGCTTGAGCTCCTGGGAGCTGGCCGAGCTTGGGAAGATTATCGAGACCGTGTCCGAGCGCTGGTCTCAGAAGCCAGCAGTTCGAGTCCGGGTGTGATGTCCAGTGAGCTGCCGAGGCCTTCAGATGGCGTTTGCTCTGTCATGAGGAGTAGAGGGCTCCTTCTCCTTTTTCCTTCTGTCTTCCTTTTATTTTACTTTCTCTGAGACATGCAAGAGTAACGTGTGTGCATCTGAAATGAGAATCTGGCAGCATTCAGAGTTCTCCGGCTCCATTCCATGTCCAGATTTGTAATTCAGAAAATCAGATGGTTTTGGAAGCTGCCATTGATGAGGCTTGTTGGTACTTCTCACATGCCATTCCAGCTCTCCCCAGCCAGGCTGGCCAGAGCCTGAGCCTTTTTCAGAGGTGTGGATGCTGTCTTTTGCAGTTGAAGAACCTGCCTCGGATTTGCATTCTGATCTGCATTTTTTTTCTCAAGTGAATGAATTGAACCACACGATCTGCATTTCTTAAAAGGTTGACTGCAATTCAGTTCCTTATAGTCCATCTCCTTTGTAGTTTTCAATCTCTGAGGAAGATTCAGTCAGCTTGAAAAATTAATGGATTCTAGCAAAATTGCGTTTTAGTGATACTTTCCAGTAGATATTCTGTGAAAAGTGGATTTGAGTATTTCTGTGATGAGGCTTGATTATTAAGCAGAACTTGATTGCCAAGAACCAAACTGCCTCCCTCATCAGTAACTGGGTCTCCCATTTCAGCATATGTTGCTTGAGAGTATTTCACAGATCTGAAAATGAAGGTGGCCCCAAGTTGTTCAGCATTAAGACAAACTTTGTTTCTTTAACCCCAAACATTAGGGCTAATAATAATTCTTTATTTTCCCAAAGGCATTCATAAATAGGTCTGGTCACTACTTTTAAATGTAAAAATTTTTAATCTCAGTTCTATCTCATTTACATCAAACAGAGCATATGGCTCCCAAAGCAGCCCAGAACATGCTGGGGAGAAAACTAGCAATTTACTCCACCATTCAGCCTCATTTTTCTTTCATTTTCATGGAGACCATAAGATTGTTTTTGTGTTTCAGATCAAACATGTTTTTGAGCAAAGAGCACATTACGCAGCTGTCCTAGAAGCAGAACTTATCACTGTTCAGATTTAATCCAAGCCATCTGCTGCGTTTCTTTCTTTCCATTTATTTTGAGGCACATCACAGGAAAGCTGCTTCTTGACATATCTCACTTGGAGAAACTACAAAGAGGAAAATATGGCAAAAACTTTCAATGTCACTTTGTCAATGCACTTTGCATAAATAATGAAACATTGCCCTTTACTCAGTGCGCAAAAACCCAGTGCTTGTCACCCCAACTTTAAAATAAATTTGAAAACCCCAAGAAACAAAATCAGCCTTACATTTACATTTCCTACCAGGGTGGGTGTCACTAATATCCACAGGCTGAGCTCTTTTTTCAAGTGTTACTCCAGTTAGCTTTTCATCTGAAGGCCCGAGAGCTGTGCAGGACTTGATGTGCTGATCTCCAGCCATAATGGGACCCGGTGGACCTCCAGCCATAATGGGACCCGGCGGACCTCCAGCCACAATGGGACCTGGCGGACCTCCAGCTGCAATGGGACCTGGTGGACCTCCAGCCATAATGGGACCCAGCAGACCTCCAGGTGTAAAGGGACCTGGCAGACCTCCAGCTGCAATGGGACCCAGTGGACCTCCAGGTGTAAAGGGACCCGGCGGATCTCCAGCCACAATGGGACCCGGCGGACCTCCAGCCATAATGGGACTGATAACGGGTGCAGCTGGCCCTTGATTCCCAAGCCTGAAGTAAAGATCTGAGCCACACAGGCCTAACGAGGTGTGGGAATCCTCAGTTCAGAAATGACCTTGAACTCAGAAACTTGATCAGAGGATGATGCGGGCAGAACTGGGTGTGTTGTGCTTTCTAAGCTGTTATGGGTCTGATCAACTACAGGAAGGTGATCCTGGATTTGGACGTCTCTGTTAGGCCCTGTTGGAACTCAGGGTATCTGTGAGCCACAGCCACCTGTTACTTGCTCCTTGTGCAACTGCCATGTCTCATTAACAGGGACACAGAGGAAATTGACTCAGAGCCATCACTTCATCCCTGCTTCAACAGAAGACCTGCTGCTTGCACATTTCACAAATGTGGCCAGAGGAGGAGGCAGGAATCACTCAGTCACGGATTATCTTCTGGGAAGCCCACTTGGATGACAGGGAGGAACTTGTTTGCATGGCTCACAGCCGTGACAGCTTGGGGCTCAGAGGGAAGGGAACTCGGGTAACACGCACTGGTGTGAATTGCTTATGCACGGTATTTGTCAAACGGTCTCTTTTTGTAAGTAACTCTTCTCATTAAAAACATAAGGGAGTTTTGCAGCTATGCTGATCTCATTGGCTTTTGATGAAGAAGGAGGAACGTGTGCTGGACCCTGTGCCTGAAGCCAGAGTCCCAGGGACCCCAAGCCCAGGGAAAGACAGAGCCAAGATTCTGTGTTCTGAAAGGAGCCAAATGTGGCTTAGATGCCCTCACAGGAGAGAAGAGCTAGGGTAACCCATGTCAGCAAGAGTCAGGAGGCTGAGGCTGTGCCCATGGTGCTGGCTGAAGACCTAGGGGCCTTTTCCCAGGTGGGCAGTCTCTTCCTCACCACTGCAGCTTTGGGGTGCTGGCGCTCTGAGTTCCGGCCAAGGCCAGCTTGCTGTGAGACAATGCGTCCTGCCTGCCTTGGGAAGGAAAACAGGAGAACTTGGGAGGGAGAACATGTTCCGAGTTCTTGACTCACTCACTCCAGGAGACATGAGGGCCTGGTTGGGAGAACACTTTCCCAGTCCTTTACTCACTGTTGTGCTGGACACAAATGTGGCAGGAACCCCTGATAAAGTGCCAAAAGCTCTGGGGATCTTGGGGGTCAGGGCCTTGATGCACAAGAGCGTAACTGTGGCCAACGTGGCAGAGTTTCAGAGATGCCTGTTGAGCAAAGAATAGAGGCACCGAGGATTGGGCACAGCTCAGGGTCCGATGCCAACACAGGTAGATTCTGTCCGCAGCACTGGTGTCAATGAGCCTTTCCCTTCAGGAGTGGGCTTTGAAATAATGACTGCCCCTTCTTTTAGATTTGAAGAGAATAAAATAATGAAGTGCCGAGCTTCTGAGTCCAGTCAGACATCATGTGTGATCTTAGAAATCCTGGGTGGTGAATACTGGCCATGCAGAGTGCTGGAGGCTTGTGAATTGGACTCTCCTCTCCAAGTGCTCAGCAGGTATTTTGCTCACTCTGGCTGCAGTGCTGTGTGGTAGGACTCCTGGTGTGATGTGGAAGGAGGGCTATGAGTCAGGGCCTACCCTCCCAGAGCAGAGACTCAGAAAGAGATCAGTCACTCTTCTGGGCACATCCAAGAGTTCTGACACCCCGTGCTCTTGACCGAGACTTCCTCGGTGCCTGATTATTGATGACGGTAGTGAAGGAATTCTTGCTGGTGACAGCTTATATAATGTTTGCAAAACAGCCATTTTCTAAAATGGAGCTTTCGAGGCCAAAAGTGCTTGATGTCAAGAAAATGTTTTTTAGGTTTGAGATAACATCTGGGCCTAATTTCAGAAAGGTGGGTCCACACACAGATGACTGCCAAGGACGCAGGTCTTCAGGCTCCAGATCCCTCCTCAAGGTTGGTAACACTACAGCTGCCTGAAATGTAATATTTAAACACAGGACCTTACAAAAGATGGCAAGAGGGTCAGAGTCAAGCACAAAACCTATACCAGGCTGTTTCTCACTGCACAGTGAGGGAGAAGTAGCCAGGACTGTGTGAACCATCGGAATAACTTATAGGCAAGTGAGGATTGTTCCATGATCTGTAACATTGTTATGAAAACATTACAAACTCTTATAATCAGTTATAAGTGTGTAGGAAAATGAAAACAGTGACACTGATGATGTAGTACACTGTGACTTAACAAAGTGGGACACAGAGAGCTAGAACATCCTGATATAGTGTACCATGGCTTGTGGGACAGTGAGAGCTAGAGCATCTCGATGTAGTACACCATGACGACACAGTGGGGAAACTGAGAGCTACAGCATCTCGACGTAGCACACTGTCACTTAACACAGTGGAACACTGAGAGGGCATCTCAGTGTAGTACACCATGATTTAAAACATGGGGTCAGTGAGAGCCAGAACATCTTGATGTAGTACACTGTGACTTACAGTGGAACACTGAGAACTACAGCATCTCAGTGTAGCACACAGTGACTTAACATAGTGGAACACTGAGAGCTACAGGATCTTGATGTAGTATATTGTGACTTAGCACAGCGGGACACTGAGAGCTAGAACATCTTGATGTAGTATATTGTGACTTAGCACAGTGGGACGCCGAGAGCTAGAACACCTTGATGTAGTACAGTGTGACTTAACAACAGAACACTGAGAATTGCAGCATCTTGAGGTAGTACACCATGACAACACAGCAGGACACAGAACTAGAGCATCTCAATATAGTGCACTATGACTTAACACAGCAGAACACTGAGAACTAGAGAATCTTGATGTAGTATACTGTGACTTAACACAGTGGGACACTGAGAGCTACAGCATCTTGATGTAGTACACTGTGACAACACAGCAGAACACTGAGAACTAGAGCATCTTGAGGTAGTACACTGTGACTTAACACAGTAGGGACCCTGAGAGCTACAGCATCTCAGTGTAACAAACTGGCTTAGCACAGCAGAACACTGAGAACTAGAGCATCTTTTGATGTAGTACACCATGACATAATATAGTGGGACATTGAGAGCTACAGCATTTTGATGTAGCACACCATGACTTAACACAGCAGGACAGTGAGAGCTAGAACATCACGATGTAGTACACCATGACTTATCACAGTGGGACAGTGAGAGCTAGAATATCTCAATGTAAGTACACTGTGACTTATCACAGTAGACAGTGAGAGCTAGAACATCTC
Source organism: Cheracebus regulus (assembly GCA_963574635.1). Taxonomy (NCBI): domain Eukaryota; kingdom Metazoa; phylum Chordata; class Mammalia; order Primates; family Pitheciidae; genus Cheracebus; species Cheracebus regulus. The sequence continues at coordinate 17,409 of CAUYQU010010019.1, forward strand.
AGTGTAATACACCATGACAACACAGTGGGACACAGAGCTACGGCATCTTGATGTAGTACATTGTCACGGCAGGACACTGAGAGCTACAGCATCGCAGTGTAGTACATCATGACTTAACACAGCAGGACACTGAGAGCTAGAACATCTTGATATAGTACACTGTGACTTATCACAGCAGGACAGTGAGAGCTAGAACATCTCGATGTAATACACCATGATAACACAGTGGGACAGTGAGAGCTACAGCATCTCGATGTAGTATACTGTGACTTAACACAGTGGGTAAACTGAGAGCTACAGCATCACAATGTAGTACACCATGACAACACAGCAAGACACAGAGCTAGAACATCTCAATGTAGTATACTGTGACTTAACACAGTGGGACACTGAGAACTACAGCAACTTGATGTATTACATTGTGACTTAACACAGCAGGGAAACTGAAAGCTACAGCATCTTGATGTAGTACTCTGTGACTTAACACAGTGGGGAAACTGAGAGCTAAGGCATCTTGATGTAGTACACCAGGATTTAACACAGTGGGACACTGAGAGGGAGAGCATCTCATTGTACTACACTGTGACTTAACACAGCAGGACAGCAAGAGCTATAGCATCTTGATGTAGTACACCATGACTTAACATAGTGGGATATAGCATCTCATGGTAGTACACTGTGACTTAACACAGTGGGATACTGAGAGCTACAGCATCTTGATGTAGTACACCACGTCTTAACATAGTGGGACACTGAGAGCTACAGCATCTTGATGTAGTACACCATGACTTAACCCAGTGGGACAGTGAGAGCTAGAGCATCAGATGTAGTATACCTTGACTTAACCCAGTGGGGACACTGAGAGCTACAGCATCTCAATGTAGTACACCATGACTCAACCCAATGGACACTGAGAGCTACAGCATCTTGATGTAGTACAGTGTGACTTACACCAGGACACTGGGAGCTAGAGCATCTCGATGTAGTACACTGTGACTTAACACAGTGGGACACTGGGAGCTAAGCATCTTGATGTAGTACAGTGTGACTTAACACACTGGGACACTGGGAGCTAAGCATCTTGATGTAGTACAGTGTGACTTAACACACCAGGACACTGAGAGCTACAGCATCTCGATGTAGTACAGTGTGACTTAACACACCGGGACACTGAGAGCTAGAGCATCTCAATGTAGAACAGTGTGACTTAACACACCGGGACACTGGGAGCTAAGCATCTCGATGTAGTACAGTGTGACTTAACACAGTGGGACACTGAGAGCTACAGCATCTTGATGTAGTACACCTTGACTTAACACAGGGGGACAGTGAGAGCTAGAGCATCTCAATGTAGTGTGAGTGGCACTTGCATCCTTGTCTGGGCTGTGATAGTTGTGAGCATTCTCCCTATGGCTTGCTGAATGTCAACCCCTTTCTGAGTCTGGATTGCCCTCCAGTGTTTTGCATTTTGCCATTTCATGGTAGTGGAGTGCCTCTGAGCATCCCTTTACTGTGAAGGTCTTTTCATCCCATTTCCCCCAGACATCGTGATTGTTTCCTGCACCACCACTTCCCTGCTGTATGTGGATAAGTCGCCTTCCTTAGGTTCCTGCGGCCACATACGTTGAGTGCCCCACATGGTAGCCAGTCTATGTCCCCAGCAAGCTGTCTTTTCACTGTCCCCTGGCCTTTCTTTGGAATTTCACTTCCAGCACCATCCCTTTTCATTCTCTGGTGCTCTTTTATCTTTGTTGGTCTGTTCTGTCTTCTGATAATTCCACTTCTGTGAAATGTTGTGTGATTTCTCCCTGGGAGAAGATGCAGCCACACAGCTCCATGCTTTGCTGTCTGTGCTGAGCTGAGTGACAGGCACCCTGGCTGATCCCCACACAGCTGCCTATCCCACATGGCTGTTAGCATGTGGTGGTTTGTGGACTAGAGCTGGCAGCACACATAGTACTTTATGTAATTACTCAGTTAATATGCCATGTAATTGAAATCTGGACTGTGTGGTTCATGGTTGGGGGTGCATATCTAAACGTTGGCCATGTATCCCTGCAGGTTGGACCTGCAAATGAGGGCTGTCTGATGCAATCACATCATCCACCACAGTTGTCCCAAGCCTGGCTGACTATGGAGCAAAGCTAGATTCTTATTCCTGGGCCCCAAGGTGGAACTTCATAGAAGGCTTTCTCCAGTGCATGGGGCCCAGGGACAGGCACCTGTATGGAAAATATCTAGGGATGGTTCTGATGTGTGGTCAGGCTTGTGAACCATGGATTATAGGATTTGCTCTTCTGAAACTAACCCTAAAGGTGGATGTGGAGGAGAAGAAACCAGAACCCAGCACTTAGATTCCTGGACGAGACAGGACTGTGGTGGCTGCCACCAGACATGTCATGGGGACATGGAGCCCTAGCCACAGCAGACACGGGGATTGTAGCTCTTACAGAGGCAGGGTCTTCTGGGGACAACCCAGCCCTCCGGTGAATGCTCTCCTGTTGGAAATCCTTAGAGACAATTGATGAACTACTCTGAAGTCCCTTCTTAGTAACTAAAACTAGGCTAAATCACCTGATTTGTTTAATTTTCCCTTAAGAAACTTTCTCATTTATCAGTTGAATGAGGAAGAGGCATGGGTGGCCTGCGTACTTTGTTGTGGGTCTTTGAGGAGATTTGCATGTGTGGGATATTAACAAGCCACTGTAGGGTGAGGCAGGGGAACAAGTCCTCAGCAGTAACTCTAAGGTGGGGCCTGTGGCATGCAGTTTGTGTTGGCAGAATGGACCCGTGGTTCTAAACCCTTTCTGTACATCCACAGAAGCTGGGAGTGCTCAAGTAAGTCTGGTAAGCAGACAGCACACCAGCGTGGCGATGTTCAAATCTGGTGGAGGTGGGGCCCAGGTGGTGTCCAGTGTCAGCGGTGGCTGAAGTGGACACTTAGAATGGTGGGTAGGGCCTGGGGTAACCCTTCCAAACCCAGCCAGCAAGGCCGCTGGTTCTCTCCTCTGAGGAGGGAAAGCAGGAGGGTTTCTTGAAGTCACCTGCTACAGGTCGTTTTTGTTTTTTTGATGTCATTCATCAGCTTTCTGTCTATTCACCAATGCCCTCATGGGGCCCCCGAGTACTGACTGCAGAGTAAAGGTGGACTGGGAAGCAGGGAGCAGAGCTGTGGTTTCTGGCCTCTCGGTAGGTCAGGAAGGCAGCTGCTTGTATTAGGAAAGCAGCTGATTGTGTCATCAGGAAAGCAGCTGTTTGTATCAACAGGAAAGCAGCTGATTGTGTCATCAGGAAAGCAGCTGGTTGTATCAACAGGAAAGCAGCTGGTTGTATTATCAGGAAAGCAGCTGGTTGTGTCATCAGGAAAGCAGCTGATTGTGTCAATAGGAAAGGAGCTGGTTGTGTCATCCGGAAAGCAGCTGGTTGTATCAACAGGAAAGCAGCTGGCTGTGTCATCAGGAAAGCAGCTGGTTGTGTCAACAGGAGAACAGCTGATTGTATCAGGAAAGTAGCTGGTTGTGTCATCAGGAAAGCAGCTGGTTGTATCAGGAAAGCAGCTGGTTGTATCAGGAAAGTATCTGGTTGTATCATGAGGAAAGTAGCTGGTTGTATCATCAGGAAAGTAGCTGGTTATGTCATCAGGAGAGTAGGTGGTTGTGTCATCAGGAGAGTAGCTGATTGTGTCATCAGGACAGTAGCCAGTTGTGTCATCAGGAGAGTAGCCGGTTGTGTCATCAGGAGAGTAGCCTGTTGTATCATCAGGACAGTAGCTGGTTGTGTCATCAGGACAGTAGCTGGTTGTATCAGGAGACTAGCTGGTTGTGTCATCAGGAGAGTAGCTGGTTGTATCATCAGGAGAGTAGCTGGTTGTATCATCAGGAGAGTAGCTGGTTGTATCATCAGGACTGTAGCTGGTTGTGTCATTAGGAGAGTAGCTAATTGTATCAAGAGAGTAGCTGGTTGTATCAGGAGAGTAGCTGGTTGTATCATCAGGAGAGTATCTGGTTGTATCAGGAGAGTAGCTGGTTGTATCATCAGGACAGTAGTTGGTTGTGTCATCAGGAGAGTAGCTGGTTGTGTCATCAGGAGAGTAGCTGGTTGTATCATCAGGAGAGTATCTGGTTGTATCAGGAGAGTATCTGGTTGTATCATCAGGAGAGTATCTGGTTGTGTCATCGGGACAGTAGCTGGTTGTATCATTGGGACAGTAGCTGGTTATGTCATCAGGACAGTAGCTGGTTGTGTCATCGGGAGAGTAACTGGTTGTATCGGGGAGTAGCTGGTTGTATCATCAGGAGAGTAGCTGGTTGTGTCATTGGGACAGTAGCTGGTTGTGTCATCAGAGTAGCTGGTTGTGTCATCAGGAGAGTAGCTGGTTGTATCATCAGGAAAGTAGCTGGTTGTATCATCAGGACAGTAGCTGGTTGTGTCATCAGGACAGTAGCTGGTTGTATCAGGAGAGTAGCTGGTTGTGTCATCAGGACAGTAGCTGGTTGTGTCATCAGGAGAGTAGGTGGTTGTGTTATTGGGACAGTAGCTGGCTGTGTCATTGCTGGAATGATCAGCTCTTGTTTTCCTCACAGGCTTTGTGCCAGGCAGGGGTGCCTTCTCCCTCCCGTCCTCTCATGTGGATCACTGGTAGCGTTTTCCTACAGCAGTCTGGCTCATTTAGTTGGTGTGAGGGAGTTGGCTGGTTGGAGGTGCTCTAGAAGCTTCATTGGTGGATGCCCCTCCTCCACTTTCAACACAGCTCCCAGTGTTCAGTGGAGCCTCGAAGAATGAGCTGCACTGATGTGGCTGGGGCGGGAGGCGTGGCACAATGCCGGCAATTATGCTGGATCGAGGACCTTGGTGAGGATGGCTTTGTGGGCCGTAGAAGTGGGGGCAGCCTCCAGCCCGCATGCAAGCTCCTGCCAGCTTCTTCCTAATGGGAATTCTCAGCGGGTGGCTCTGATGTATGACTTACAGCTGAGCCCAGAGAACACCTGATTTCCTTTGCAGCTCTCTTCCTCACAGATACAATTACTGTAGGTAAATCTGGTCCAGGAGGATGGGATGAGATTCTATTTTAAGGTTCTTTCTCTCCTCCTTAGGTATGAAGAGCCATTGTTAACCACCCTGGCACCCTCCTGGATCCGTCCTCTGGGGCGTAATGCTCCAGCCCATTAATTCTGCTCTTGACGTTCTCACAGGTGACTGCTCCCCACCAGCCGCTTTATCTTAACCCCATGGTTTAGTGCCGCTGTGCTTCCTCCTGGTGTGCCCTGCAGTGCGTCAGGGGAGCTCTGCTGTGGGCCGTCTGGGGTGGGCACCTGATTCCCATCCTCTGAAAGCACATGGTACTCTGTTCTGTACAGGATTTGCCAGAACCATGGTTCTCCCCATACTGGAACACTAGGAATCTCCTTGCGTCCCTTTTTTTTTTTTTTTTTTTTAATTTTTTTGAAACAGAGTCTCTCTCCGTCGCCCAGGCTGCAGTGCAGTGGCATGATCTTGGCTCACTGCAACATCTGCCTCCCGGGTTCAAGCCATTTAGTAGAGACAGGGTTTTGCCATGTTGGCCAGGCTGGTCTCGGATTCCTGACCTCAGGTGATCCACCCGCCTTGGCCTCCCAAAGTGCTGGGATTACATGCATGAGCCACCGTGCCCGGCCCTGGCCTCCATGGTTAAGGGCGGCCTGTGTTGAGCTGAAACGGCTAGGACAGGACCGCCGAATCTGGACGCACCAAGTGCTTTCCCGTGCAATCAGCCCCCGCAGGATGGGCCTGTTCTCCCAGCTTTACAGACACCAGGCTCAGAGACTGTGGTCTCATCTCCAACCCACAGAGGTCTTCCCATTGTGCGTCCTCCTGGGAGCGGGTGGGCTCGCCTGCCAAGGTCACCGTGGAGCCCACCGTGGGCTTTCCCGTGTGGACCTCCTGAGCCCTGCCATCTTCTGGGAGGAGAGTCAGAAAAGGTCAAGGACGGCTTCTCACCCCTGTGTTGGTCATAGGTGCGGAGTGGCCAGTGGCCAGTTTCCTAGTTGGGGAGAGGACTTGGCCAGTTGGGTGCCATGTTAGGCCCATTGCATTTTATTTCCTTGAAGATGATGTTTCATTTTGTGTGTGTGTGTGTGTGTGTGTGTGTATTTGTGTTCAGATGCTAAGTGAGCTGTCTAGGAAATGTTAAGCATACACTGAAAATTGAATTATCTTTCCTTTTTCTTGTGAGCCTCTACAATGTATTACAAATGAGATGCAAAAGATTGTCTTTGATCTTGAACCAAATGTTGGCACAGACTTTGTCCTTGCTGTGGATTTTCTTGTGGGTCCGGAACTAGCCCGAACAGTTGATCTGTTAGGAAATCAAGCCCGCTCAGCAGCGGGAGGGAAGGGAGCCGTGCTGAGGAGGGCAGTGCAGTGGACCCTGGCAGGAGCTGTGAGGGGCCTCGTGTGTTCTCGGGCCACACGTGTTCTCCGCCACCGTCTCATGCGCACAGCCTCATTTCACCGTCACAGCAGCCTAACGAGATGAGCCTGTTGTCCCCTGAGCCAGAGGAGCAGCCCAGGGAGGAAGGCCAGTGACTGGCGTGGGTCACAGAGCGAGCTGAGTCTGGACAAGACCTAGGTCCTGGCCCCCCAGGGGCTGCCCTGGCCAAGGCTGTGCTCCCACCTGAGGCGGGTGTGAGTACCACGGGGCGGCATCTTCCACCCCCTTGGCTGTGGTGAGATGCATGGTACCAGGTTCCCCAACTTGAAGTCAAGCATTCAGAACAGACAAGTAGAGAGAGTTCTAATGCTGTCCTCTGACTGGCCGCGTTACCCAGAGGCTCACATCTCCCACAGGAAGGGCACCTCTGTTCCCGGGACAACAGGTGCCTCGGTTCCCAGGCGGTGAGCTGCCAGCGCTGGGGAGACCTGGACACTGCCTCTGTCTGCCTCTCTCTGCCTGTCTTGGGCTGGGACACACTGTTTCCACGGTGGCTGTGAGCACATCCCGTCTGGGATGCGGAGCTGACGGCCGAGTCTCATTTATGCTTCCCTGATTCTGTGATCCTTTAAAGAAGAATACCTGACATCTGCCAGGCTGGTGTAAGAGATAGACCCTTTATTTTTTAAAATAGTGAGCTTTCGACTACTGAGTATAGAAAATTTTATTAAGTGGCAATCCTTTATTAACTGAAAGCTGGCCTCTAGGCCACATAACTCCAGTTGTTTTTAAGAGTATGAGGGTATTTGGAGATCACGACCCTTGGAGGTCCAATGCCTGCAGACCGTGCAGTCCCTAGAGGGAGAGGCGGCCCGGGTTACACTTTCCTGTGGGTAGCCCCAAAGCTGTGAGCCTCCTCAGCTTCTCACTCCTAGACCAGGAGAACGACAAGATGTTTGTTGCCTGTGTGAAAATCATTACAAATTTCAGGTGAGAAATTAAGTGAATTGAACGAGAAACCTGTTTCATTTAGATCCCAATAGCGTTAGTGTTCTGCATGGGAAATGGGTGTTTCTTAATGACTGAAGAGAGGGCTGCTCCTTCCATGGGGAGAACGTCATGCTGAGGCATGTGGGGGATCTCACAGTGTGACCCAGGAGGATGTTTTTAACCTTTCAAGGAACAACTGCCTTAGACAATGGCTCCTCGTGCTCCCACGGCCCCTGTGGCCTCCTCCATAATGGAGCTCTGAGTCCTGAGGAGCAAGGCCCGGGCTGACCCCAGGCAAGGCGAGACGCCTGTGCTGGCACGGGGTCCTCTGGCTGTGTTGGCTCAGCAGGTCTGGGGTTCATGGCCTGCCTGCCTCCTTCTCAAGTTATTTGTTCGACAGCCCCAGACTTTGAGCACTTGCTGGGGCCGGGCACTGTGCCGGATGCCAGAAATTAAACAGCTCGCTTTAATGCCAGAGCTGTTTAATGCCAGAAATTAAACAGCTTGATGAACATGGTGAGAGGGTCTCCCTGGGCTCAGTTGTCCCTCAGGAACTGTGTAGGGGGTGCCAGGGTACCCCTGGGTGGAGGGAGCCCTCCTGGATACAGATGGATGAGGGTGCCCACCCGACGGCCTGGAACTCCACGTACCTAGACCCGGTCACAGATGCCCACGGGCCCGGGACGTGGGGTGAGGTCTGGGCTGCAGTTACCTTGGAGAGGCCGCTGTGGTGCTACAGCTCCCTGCCTTGGAGGCAGATGGGAATTGAGCCTTCCAGCACGAGCCTGGTGGGGGCGTAGGGGACCCTTGGCAGGGCTGAAGCACAATCATTTCAGAGTCCAGGTCTGATGCCCAATGGGGTCTGGACAAGCCTGGCTGGCTGCTGAGGGTGGGCGTGAGCAGCCGTCCGATGGGCCTGACACCACAGTTTGTCGGTAGCATCTCTGGGCCAAGCATGGCTGGGTGGAAGGAGTGGAGACCATGTGCAAGGGCCCAGGGGACCAGGCAGGGAGACCCCAGAGGCTGCTGATGGAGCCGTGAGGACGCAGCAGGGGCAGCACTGCCCAGCGCCAGGCCTCACGCTTCATCACGGGAGCGACTGGAGATGCCTTATTTCAGGGCGGCCAGAAAGCTGTGACTGCACACATCTTCATGTGGTGAAGGGAGAATGAACCCATGGCAAGAGTGTGGAGAAGCCGTGGGAAGCAGAAATGGAGCTGTGTTTTGGTCGTGAGGTGTGTGGCTGCCATGGGTTTTGAGTGAGCATGGGGCTGCCGTGGGTTTTGAGTGACTGTGCGGCTGCTGTGTGTTTTGAGTGAGCGTGGGGCGGCTGTGGGCTTTGAGTGAGTGTAGGGCTGCCATGGGTTTTGAGTGAGTGTGGGGCGGCTGTGGGTTTTGAGTGTGGAGCTGCCGTGGGTTTTGAGTGAGTGTGGGGCGGCTGTGGGTTTTGAGTGAGTGTGGGGCTGCCGTGGGTTTTGAGTGAGTGTGGGGCGGCTGTGGGTTTTGAGTGAGCGTGGGTCTGCCGTGGGTTTTGAGTGAGCGTGGGTCTGCCGTGGGTTTTGAGTGAGTGTGGGGCTGCCGTGGGTTTTGAGTGAGTGTGGGGCGGCTGTGGGTTTTGAGTGAGCGTGGGTCTGCTGTGGGTTTTGAGTGAGCATGGGTCTGCTGTGGGTTTTGAGTGAGTGTGGGGCTGCCGTGGGTTTTGAGTGAGTGTGGGGCGGCTGTGGGTTTTGAGTGAGCATGGGTCTGCTGTGGGTTTTGAGTGAGCATGGGGCGGCTGTGGGTCTTGAGTGAGTGTGGGGCTGCCGTGGGTTTTGAGTGAGTGTGAGGCTGCTGTGGGTTTTAAATGAGTGTGGGGCTGCTGTGGGTTTTGAATGAGTCATGGGGCTTCTCACATGTTTTGAGCGCCTGGTCTGTGAAGGGTCCCGCACCACAGGGAGAAACAGATGGAAGAGCGAGGCCTCCTCTAGGGAGCTGCAGGAGTGAGAATGAGGCTCTGCCAGGGAGGAGCAGGCCCTAGGTTCACCGGGGCCGCCCAGTTGTTCAGGTCTCTATGGCTTAACATCACGAAGTGAGTTTCCTACTCACATTCCATGTCTGGGGCCACCTGGGTACTTGTGTACCCTGTCCCTGTGGGGCCTCCCACCCCACGAGCACAGTATCCCATGGCCCCTTCCCTATGTCTCCGTCTGGGGCCACCTGGTGCTTGTGTACCCTGTCCCTGTGGGGTCTACTGCCCCACGAGCACAGTGTCCTGTGGCCCCTTCCCTGTGTCTCCATCTGGGGCCACCTGGTGCTTGTCTGCACTGTCCCTCCCACCCGTGACGCCTGTCTTGCGTCCTCCCCGTGTCTCTGTGTCCTCTGCTTTTCCTGCAGGGATATCAGTCATTGCACTTAGAGTCCACCCTGGATCCAGGATGATCTCACCTCGAGGTCCTTCACTTGAGGTCTGCAAGGACCCTGTTCCACGTAGGAACATTCTGAGGCTCCAGCTGGACATTCCCAAAGATGTTAACAGCCACTTAGGATTTTGTTCTTTCACTTTACAGTTGATGAAACCGAAGCTTGGGGAGGCTCACCTTGCTCAAAGCCTCTAGTTTGAGACAGGCTGGGGGCCTCTGCCCTTGGTCACCCCACATGCCTCAGAGTCCTAGAACTTCAGGGCCAGAGGAAACCCTAATCGGAGCTGAAGTTGGCTCACAGATGTCTGCTCCATCACTTCATGAGAAGGAGATGAATTCTCCTGTCTGGAGTCACCTGGGTACTCAGGGATGAGCAAGGGTGACTCTCATTCTGTGCCCTTTCCTCCCTACCTCCTGCCTTCAGAGTGACAGCTGTGTCTCGAGTGTCTTGTTAGGTTGACATTTTGGTGTCGGGAAAGGTGCTCCAGAGAGGGAGCGGGCCTTGTGCGGTGAGGGTACCCTGTCAGATGCATGAAGGCAGAGAGGGTTTGGGGAGGTGGCTCAGAAATGGACTGTTTTTCTTAAGTGGAGGGAAGGTGGTTGGAGACTCTGGAGTCATCTGGATGACTCCAGCTCTGCATGCAGGCCTTGGAGGAAGCTGAAGGAGTCATCAGGCATGACCTCAAGGGACGCCTCCGAGCCACCCGGCTGCTGAGCGAGCCTCAGGCAGCCGGATCTGTGGGGGCCGTGGGGGCATGCCCCGTCTTCTCAGGTTTTCAGAAAACTTTGGACAGCAAGTGCATGGAAACTGCTCAAAGACACCAGCTTTATTTTTTTTAAAGCCAGATTTTTTGACAGGCAATGTCAACACGTTTTTTGCAGCTCTTTATTTCAGTTCTTAAAATGCTTGCCAGATTCTGCAGGACGGTTCTGGATGTCTGGGTGCTCGATTAGGGCACCTCTTCTTCCGAGCGAGGGTTTGAGGGGCCTGCGCGGTCCCGGCCCAGCCCCTCCCCTGGTGAGTGAGGCTGAAAGCCAGCAGAGGTTTCTGTTCTTAGAGACCTCGGGACCCTCACAACCATCCCTTGGTTCACATGGAGGAGGGGCTTGGATGCTTCATAAATTCTCCCGCCGGAGTTTCAGCTGCTTTAACCAGGTCCTCTTCAGGGATTTTCATAATATAGAAACCAGTTGCTTAGTGTGTGGGAGGCATGGACTCAAACAGCAGGTGAGGGGCTGATGGGAGAGTCTGAGGAAGACAGCCCTGCCAGCCCCAGGCCGCACCAGCAAGCCCCGAAAACCAAAAATTTTCTTCAGCGTGTGGAAGCTCACCACCTCCTGGAGACACCTTGATCCATCTGTAAAATGAGAATCGTGAATGAAAACATGACTTTCAGGGTGCTACGAAAATGAAATGATTGTGTATGGAAAGCACTCAGCTTGGGATCTGGTCTGGGGTGACTACCTTTTGATTTGCTTTAATTAAGAAGAGCAGCTTCATTACTAGAAAGTATAGCAAATATGGAGGTTAACTTTGTATCTTTTAAGTAATGTTTGTGGTGACAGTTTCAGGTTGTATTTGCTATCAATGTTAATACGACTGGGCTCAGTGTTGATGTAGCAGCGTTTTATATCACGCGTATGTGACTTTGATCGCAGTGTGAAGTTTCCATCCCATTCTCCTTCATGCCCTGCTGGCTTAGTTATTGCTATAGTCCAGTCACAAGGGCGGTCATGCATTTGGTATATCTCTGCAAACACAGAGGAAACACCTTATTTGTATTATGCAGTTTACCTTTTCTTATCATTTGGACTTTTTCTGAGCCCATTGGATGTTTCATTATTTTGCAACACAGTAATGAATATCATTTTTGGAAATAAGTGATGAACATCTATCTGCTTCCTATGAAGATGTAACTGCATCCAGCTACTTGCAGTTCTCACAGGCGGGGACCCGCCTCCTGGCTGATACACGGTGGTGACTGTTTTCTCTTTCTTCCTCTTCTCCTAAAAATATATTTGAAAAATTCCACTCTAGAGAAAGCTACTGTAATCTGCTCCTTAAGAAGGTTTGGCCTAGGAAGAGGAAAATCATGCTTTATGCTTTTGGCTTATTAAATTGAAAATATGTATAATGGTATTCTTATTTATTCATTAGTCTATTAACATTTAATGCTGCCTCTGGTGGTGTCTGCTGTCAATACCAAAGAAAATGCAAAGGCATGTTTGACGGGGCGTGTTTCTCTTCTGATGCCGAAGGCCACCAGATGTCAGTGTAACCTCATAAATCACATCCTACAGGGCACTGACGTCATCATTTGGTCTAAGTGTCGCCTTTTCCTTTCCTATTTCGACTTCTGAAGATGAGGAGGGACTTTAAGGGAATTTGCACAAAAGTTACGTGAAGACTCGAGTCATCAGATACTGTGGGAGATGCCTTTTCGCTTTTGCTCTTTCCAAACCTCTCAGATAATCACGCGGTGAACTCACGGTCCCTGCTGTGAGCATGGGACGGTTCTGTATCGGGGCTTTGTTACAAGGACGAATTCCAGGTGGGGCTGCAGCAAGGCTCTGCTTGGGCAGCCCAGGATCTTCTGTCTCAATCCTGGGCCCAGGACCCAGGACCCAGGGCTGGGCTTGTCCACAGCCTGACCTCCTACAGGCACATGTTGGTTGTCTCCCTGGAGGGTCCCTTGCTGGGAGCCTGAGCATGCTCAGCCTTGTTCATGGCTCAGGGCCGGCAGCTGAGGGTGAGGCCTGTGCAGGACAGACCCTGCCCAGTATTTGTAGCATTTCCCTGATTCCGTGTTGAGAGGTAAAGCAATATGCCTGGAGTGCCTGCTCTGATCCTGGAGCTCTGTCACCCAGGGTCTATTTGATAACAGCAGAGGAATGAAATGAGCCAAAACATAAATCTAATGCAAAAAAAACAAAATCAGGAGCATTCTCCAAGTTCAGCCCAGTATCCAGGAGGCAGTCAGCTATGTATCCAGTGGTGCGGGGATGGGGGTAGTTTTCTAGAGGTGCGTGGACAGGGCAGGACTCTGGGCACCATCAGCATCACATGCCAGCAAGTGGCCGCGGCTGGACTCAGGTTTGCGGAAGGGACTGGGGAGGCTTCCAGAGCTGGGCCTGCCCTGGGGAAGGGGCGGTTGATGATGAAGGGCTGCAGGCGTGACCAGCTCGTCCTCCTGATGAGCAGTGCTGCAGGTCTCAGTGTGCAGCCAGACGTCTCACGGAGAAGCCACTTGTGGCCGTGGTAAGCAGCATTTCACTTGGCTGCTGAGAAGATTTTCCAAGTTTTCCATGTGGAGGCTCCACACACAGATGAGCTTCACTGTATTAAGAGTATAGAGGGCACAATCTTGGTTGGATTAAAAAAAAATACTTATTGAGAGAGATCCAAGATGGCCGATTAGCAACAGCTCAGGAATGTAGCTCCCAGTGAAAGTGCAGAGAACGAGTGGACGCCGCACTTTCCGACCAATTTTTGTAGCCCACAGACCGGGAGATTCCCGGCAGAGGAGCCACACGGGTCGCCAGCG
>CAUYQU010010020.1:0-37739 GCA_963574635.1 Cheracebus regulus
AATAAAAGCTATTTATGACAAACCCACAGCCAATATCATACTGAATGGGCAAAAATTAGAAGCATTCCCTTTAAAAACTGGCACTAGACAAGGATGCCCTCTCTCACCACTCCTATTCAATATAGTATTGGAAGTTCTAGCCAGAGCAATTAGGCAAGCAAAAGAAATAAAGGGCATTCAATTAGGAAAAGAAGTCAAATTGTCCCTATTTGCAGACGACATGATTGTATATTTAGAAGACCCCATTGTCTCAGCTCAAAATCTCCTTAAGCTGATAAGCAACTTTAGGAAAGTCGCAGGATACAAAATCAATGTGCAGAAATCACAAGCATTCCTATACACCAATAACAGACAAACAGAGAGCCAAATCATGAGTGAACTGCCATTCACAATTGCTACAAAGAGAATAAAGTACCTAGGAATATAACTAACAAAGGAGGTAAAAGATCTCTTCAAGGAGAACTACAAACCACTGATCAAGGAAATGAGAGGAAACAAATGGAGGGAAAAACATTCCATGCTCATGGTTAGGAAGAATCAATATTGTGAAAATGGCCATACTGCCCAAAGTAATTTATAGATTCAATGCTATCCCCATCAAGCTACCATTGACCTTCTTCACAGAACTGGAAAAAAACATTTTAAACTTCATATGGAACCAAAAGAGAGCCCGCATAGCCAAGACAATCCTAAGCAAAAAGAACAAAGTTGGCGGCATCATGCTACCTGACTTCAAACTATACTCCAAGGTTACAGTAATCAAAACAGCATGGTACTGGTACCAAAACAGAGATATAAACTAATGGAACAGAACAGAGGCCTCAGAAGCAATGCTACACATCTACAACCATCTGATCTTTGACAAAGCGGACAAAGAGAAGCAATGAGGAAAGGATTCCCTGTTTAAGAAATGGTACTGTGAAAACTGCCTAGCCATATGCAGGAAGCTGAAACTGGACCCCTTCCTTACATCTTATACAAAAATTAACTCCAGATGGATTAAAGATTTAAACGTAAGAACTAACACCATAAAAACCCTAGAAGAAAACCTAGGCAAAACCATTCAGGACATAGGCACAGGCAAGGACTTCATGACTAAACACCAAAAGCAACGGCAACAAAAGCCAAAATAGACAAATGGGACCTAATTAAACTTAAGAGCTTCTGCACAGCAAACAAAACAAACAAACAAACAAAACAAAACAACAACAACAAAAAAACAGTCATTAGAGTGAATTGGTAACCAACAGAATGGGAAAAATTTTTGCAATCTACTCATCAGACAGAGGGCTAATATCCAGAATCTATAAAGAACTAAAGCAGATTTACAGGAAAAAAAAAAAAAAAAACCCATTCAACAGTGGATGAAGGATATGAACAGACACTTTTCAAAAGAAGACAAATATGCAGCCAACAAACATACGAAAAAATGTTCATCATCATTGGTCATTAGAGAAATGCAAATCAAAACCATATTGAGATACCATCTCACTCCAGTTAGAATGGTGATCATTAAAAAATCTGGAGACAACAGATGCTGGAGAGGATGTGGAGAAAAAGGAACACTTTTACACTGCTAGTGGGAGTGCAAATTAGTGCACCCATTGTGGAAGACAGTGTGGTAATTCCTCAAGGATCTAGAAATAGAAATTCAATTTGACCCAGCAATCCCATGACTGGGTATATACTCAAAGGATTATAAATCGTTCTATCATAAAGACACATGCACATGTATGTTCACTGCAGCGCTGTTTACGGTAGCAAAGACCTGGAACCAACCCAAATGCCCATCAATGATAGACTGGACAAAAAAATGTGGCACATATACACCATGGAATATTATGCTGCCATAAAAAACAATGAGTTCATGTCCTTTGTAGAGACATGAATGAACCTAGAAACAAACCATCATTCTCAGCAAACTGACACAAGAACAGAAAACCAAACACCACATGTTTTCACTTGTAGGCGGGTGATGAACAATGAGAATACTTGGGCACAGGGAAGGAAACACACTCACAGGGCTAGGTGGAGGGGATAGGAGGAGGGGAGGGGGGGACAGTAGGTGGGAAGTGGGGAGGCGGGGGATGGATAACACCAGGAGAAATGCCTGATGAAGGCAACGGGGTGGAGGGGGGTGGCGAGGGGGATGGAGACAGCCAACCACCATGGCATATATGTACCTATGCAACAATCCTGCAGGATACAGGACATGCACATGTACCCCAGAGCCCAAATCGAATTTTTTTTTTAAAAAAAAGGGTAAAGGAATGAGCATTTCAGGCTAAAGAGAAATAATACTAGATGAAAATTTAGAATTACAGGATGGAATGATGGATAGATGAAATATAAATATGTAGATAAATATAAAATATATTTTTTTCTAATTGTCTAACAGACAAAGCAAACATGCTCATTCTGAGGTGATTTACTGAAGCTTACTTTATATCAAGCACTGTGTCCTAAATGTTTTACAATATGTATTCATCCCTACAATAACACAAGATGCAGAGATGTGCAGGAGTACGTCCACGGTTACAATTAGTAGGTGGCTAGAGTGTAATGGGTAAAACTGGAATTTCTGGAATTAAACAGACCTGGATTCAAATCCCATCTTTCCACTTACTAGCTGAATGTATTTGGTAAATTTTCATAATACTTTGAATATCAGTTTCTTGTCTAAAAAATATGCATAACAACATCTATTAAGTTGTCAAAATCAAATGAAGTTGAAATAATCATATAAAAAACATTATACCAAAGCTGGGCACAGACGTTAGTTTTTATTATTATGTGATCTGGGATTTGAACTTAGTACTGTTGGACATAAAACCCATCACCAGACTTAACCACTGCACCATACTATCTCTATCCCTCAGAGTACAGCTCTAAATCAGGAAAAATGCAAGAGAAAAAAACAAAAACAAACGCCTTCCCTGTTAGGGAATTGAGAGTATAGAAAATGCAAATGTCCCTGCCAAGTTAAAGAAGAAAAAAAAATCTGCTACTATCTTTGATAGAAGACATCTGTTTTCAAATTCCTAAACTCAGGGGTGGAAATATTTATTTTAAATATCTTTAGATATTCCAGATTCCATCTTCACACAGCCTTTTATGGTTTTGTTACAGCAGCACATTTTCTCTACCAAAACAAAACAAACAAGCCATCACCAAAGATGTGCATCTCAGAACGTGAATGATATCAAGCATCTGAAATTGTCAGGACAAAAGTATTTTTCTTGTTCTGGCTAGTTTTGCTGTGTGTGTTTTACATTTTAAGCCAAATCAATCAATATGATGGCCCCATAAAATTTGTTATTATTTTGCTTTCTTTTTTGACTTTTTGAAAGGGTTATAAGCAGCAAGGAAGCTTTCCATCTATGAAAATACATATATCTAGTAGTCACTAAATTTTAGTAGATGTTACAAAAATTTTGTATTTGTTTTGCTATCCATGCGATTTTAAAATGGTTCAATTCTAGGCCCTTATGTAATGAAGGTATTAATTCATTTATTCATATGTCCACTGAAAAAATTTAATGGGCTTCTAGTATATGCCTGGCATTGCGTAAGGCATTAGGGGACTGATATGATTTGGCTATGTCCCCACCCAAATGCCATCTTGAACTGTAGTTCCCATAATCCCCATGTGTCACAGGAGGGATCGGTGGGTGGTAACTGAATCACAGGGCAGTTACATCCATGCTGTTCTTACGATAGTGAGTTCTCATGAGATCTGATGGTTTTAAAAGGGGCTTTTCCCCTTCTGCTCGGCACTTCTCCTTCCTGCCATCATGTGAAGAAGGATGTGGTTGCATAACCTTCTATCATGACTGTAAATTTCCTGAGGCCTCCCCAGCCATGCTGAACTGTGAGTCAATTAAACCTCTTTCCTTTATAAATTATCCAGCCTTGGGTACGTCTCTATTAGCAGCATGAGAACAGACTAATACAGGGACATACAAAAAGTACAGACATCCAGATATGACAGTCTGGGAGAGGAGTTAGAGAATCTGCAAGTAATAATTTATATTCAGTATGACACCTTCTATGGCTCAAAGATGAGGGCAAAAGGAAATGGGAAGATAGAGAAGAATTGTAAAATACCTTTGCTGTGAATTGAGTATTGACATATGTAGAGGAATTCCTCAGACCTTTGTTCACAAAATAGTTAAGAAGTACACATTCTAAACACACTAAGATCCTTAAGAAGCATACATGGGGTACTGTTTTGAAAGTAAAGCAACATTATATTAGGTCTTAAAAATGCCCATCTTAAAATTTAGTCTTTTCTGGGTCCATATTAATTTGCTCTGACACTCTATAAATGAATAACCTAAAAATCAACATAATATTGATATGTTTAAAGTATATTTTCTGTCTGAACTCCTCAAAAGATTAAAAGAAAGTGGAGTACATTATAAAGTAGGTTTTGGCATCAACTCAGTTACATATATTTTATAAGATGAGACTAAATCAAACAACTTTAGATAAATAGAGATAACCTAATTAACAACATAGGGTTATTAGTCAACAAACCTGTCACATATTTCTGTTTTAGTTTGGCTTAACTTTGGAGATACTTTTTGGTTTTACCTCGGCAGAAATTAGAAAATGGCTTTGCAACCTATTTATTTACTTTGAATGTATTTCTCATGGAGGACATGCTGCTTACAAAAACAGGTGTTTCAGCACAATCCCTGGTAGACATTACTTAAGTTTAATGTGATTTTGCCTAAAGAATCAAATAGAGTATTAATGCCTTGTTTTGACACAGGTTGGTAGATGATATTTACTTGGATTTAAGTAAATGATTTGTCATTAAAATACCCATGATTCTTACACCAATCTGTTAAAACCTGCCAACTCTTTGAAACCACTAACATTGTCAATATCATGCTTTGAAGTTTGGGGGCTTTCGTAATGTAGGATAAAATCTAAGAAAATTATCTTACCACTTCAGCACATCATTGGAGCTTTCCTTGGTGAGTATGGTTCACTTCTCACACAATAGTAGTAGTAATAATAAATGCCATGGACATTCTGAGTATATTTTTCAAGAAAGGATGAGAAGAAGAGACAAAGCAACATTTTGATAAGTCAGTATTTCTGTCCTTCCAAAGAGGCTGAAAAGCACTGATATTGCTAAATTGATATCACATGCAAATCTGAATGTTCTACTTTGTTCATCTTGCTGTGAGCAAAAACTAGAAAACTCAAGACAGCAAATGCCATTTAACTACCTGGATTATTCAATGTGGAGTGCATTTTAGGGTGAAACTAAAGAAGAATAGGTTTTCCTTGCTTCCCCCCCCCCCCACCCTCAACTGATAAAGAAAAATCAAGCAACCTCGTAGAATTAGAGTTCGATGATAGGTAATCATTTCAGAGAGGTCTGAAGACCTGGTAGATGGATAATGACCAGTTCAGGATGCTGACGGCTCACACCCGTGGCGGAGGACTGCCCGCGCTCTGTGTTTGTTTCTCAGCATGAGAGCAAGTGTTAAGCTGGACTTTAAATTCTGATGACTCAAAATATCACCTTCCTCTCAGGGCATCTTCTCCACCATTGTAATTAACCCTAAAATGGGCCCTCTCTACTCCAGGACAGGGACACCTTGCAGCCTCCTGCCCCTCCTAGCCCACACTTAGATTTAGGAGTTGCAAGCCTGGGTCCGGTGGCTCACGTCTGTAACACCAGCACTTTGAGAGGTAAGGCGGGCAGATCATGAGGTCAGGAGATTGGGATCATCCTGGCCAACATGGTGAAACCCCATCTCCACTAAAATACAAAAAATTAGCCAGGCATGGTGGCACACACCTGTAGTCCCAGCCACATGGGAGGCTAAGGCAGGGGCATCGCTTGAACCCAGGAGGCGGAGGTTGCAGTGAGAAGAGATCGCACCATGCACTCCAGTCTGGGTGACAAGAGTGAAACTCCATCTCAAGAAAAAAAAAAAATTAGAAGCTTCAGGAAGAGAGCTCTATCTTGACTCTGTCTTGAAATATTCTTATTTCTGTTAAGGCCTAGTGACCTTCGAAGTGTGTCTAATTTGTTGTCTCATTTACTGTCAGGCTTTACTCAGTCCTTTGGTTGGATTTTTACTAAATGAAGATCTTTGAAAATTTGTTTAGGCCAGGCACAATGGCTCACACCTGTAATTGCAGCACTTTGTGAGGCTGAGGCAGGAGGATTACTTGAACTCAGGAGCTCAAGACCAGCCTAGGCAAGACCGAGAGACCCGTCTCTACAAAAAATAAAAAACATGGTTGGTTGTGGCAGCATGTGCCAGTAGTTTCAGCTACTTGGCGGGGCGTGGGGGTGGGAGATCACCTGAGCCTGGGAGGCGGAGGCTGCAGTGAGCCATAATCATGCCACTGCACTCCAGCCTGGGCAACAAAATGAGACCATGTCTCAAAAAAAAAAAAAAAAAAAAATATATATATATATATATATATATATATATGGATAAATAGATTATACATATATGTTCAAATGCCTAGAAATATATCAAGAAATTGGATACATTCGAATATAACAGGTAACAGTAACAATGATTGCTCTGCAAAGGAAAATGTGGAATCATTTTTATTTGCTCTGAGTATAACTGTTTGATGTTAGAATTTGGCATTCCCTGGTGGGAAATCTATTAGAGGGATGTTCTGCCAAGATAAAGGAAGGAAGAAATAAGCACCGCACCCTAGTAAGACTATATAGAGGCTTTAAAAAACACCTTTAAAAATAGCTTGTCTGATGATAGAATCAATTGACCTTAAAGAATATTTCCTAATCCTACTGCCATGAGGTGTTCGTTTCCAAATCTGTATGGCCATCATTCTGACGGTAGTCCCATTTCTCTCTTCTAGGTTTCCCAAATCCTGCTTCTAGCTCTGCTGTGGGAGGGGGGCTGGTTTCCATGTGTCCAGCAAGCTGCTTTGAATCAGGAGCACAGCTGCGTCACGAACATCAGTCCTTGCCTTTCTACACCCTGCCATTTAAGTGTCTCTTACTGGCACCTCGTGATGTTGCTTCAGTGCACTATCAGCACTGCGACCAGAAGAGCTTGTTCTTTTTAAGAAGCATCACTTACAATTTTGAGATAACTCACCAGTTAAAGTCACAATTACTACTCTCTAAATTGACAGAAAAGTGATACGCTGAATGTCAACTGACAAGAACCTATCTTCTAACATACATGAATCACAGAAAGCAAGAAAAAAAATCCATTTCTGAACTTCCCTTTACTGGTTTCCCTTGATTGATATATACAAACCAAAATAATATTCGGAAATCCTGGAAGGTCTCTGTCGTAGTCTGTTTGGGTTGCTGAACAAAATACCATGGACTAAGTAGCTTATAAACTACAGAAATATATGTCTCACAGTTCTAAAAACAGAGAAGTCCAAGACAAAGCTCTGGCAGACATGGGTCCAGTGAGCCACCATTTTCTGGTTCATAGATGGTGGCCTCTCACTGTGTCCTCACAAGGTGGAAAGGAGAGAACTCTGGTCCTTTCAGCCCCTTAGCAGGGTACTCATCCCATTCACGAGGTCTCTACCCGTGTGACCTCATCACCTCCCACAGGTCCCACCATCTAATGTCATCACATTGATGATTAGATTTCAACATATGAATTTGGTGGGGTACACAAACATTCAGACCATAGCATTTTCCAAGGATTGCTTTACAGTTTCCTATTCTCAGATGTACACCTTCATACTGTAACAGATCTGAAAGTGCTGGAAAGTTTGAATGAATGCTGGTCACGCAAAAAAGGCACATATCTTTTTTTGATCAAAATTTGTTAGAATTCTCTGTAAATAGGGAAAAGATATATCAGATACTTTTAATAAGCTGAAAAAAAGCCAAATGTTCCTCCCTTAGATAAGTAGAAATGAAGGCCTGTCTTACCTATTAGGCCTTGATTGTAAATCATTATCTCACAGGGGTCTGTGTTACTTAATTAGGTCCAACATCAGGTCAGGAAGAGCTTTTCCTCTAGCAGAGTCATGTGTGTATTTGCCTAATAGATGATTTAAACACATATTCTCTGTGAAGCTGGATGGCTTCTCTAGGAGTATAGAACACAGAGATGAATGCAAAAAGGTCTTTGTCCCAGATAATAACTTAAAGATCCATCAAAGTTGTACAATAAATACTGATAAGATTTCTGTCACAACACAATGCCAAGTCTGACTCCTGCTTCAACTTTCACAGGTTAGTCCTTCATAGAAATACATTTATCAGGCAATATTGTTTGGGGGAAAAATATTATTAAATTAATCATCTGGAAGAGGAAATTTATTTTGCCTCTGAAATAAGCATAACATAATTCACCTTCTTCTGTATTAGGTGTAAGGGCTAAAAATAATTCAAAAGCCAAGTGAATTCTAGAGTTCTAAAAGCCCTAAAGTAGCCTAATAATGAATTTATGCATTATTTTTTCCAATAAAGTAAACACTACTTGAAATATATTACTTAATTTCTATTGGCTCTAATGTAGGTGAGTGTAATTATGTTATATACTTGTTGATGATGATTATTCATGGACAATCTCTATGTCGATTTTACAGTAATTTTTCTGCTCATATGATGTGCCCACACTATGCTAGATATCCAGGGGATAGAAAGACAAGGAAAACATAGTCATTTACACATAGGACTGGGAGAACCATGGGAAAGGATAGCACTGGAAGAGATTATAACATTAACGGACACCTTGGAGGAGGAGATTTCTGAAATAAAAACTGAAGCTTGGATAGGATTTTTGCAAGTGAAGCTAATGTCACAGGACAACGAGCTTTAACAGAGTCTTAGAGGCAGGGTAGTGAGAGAAAAAAAGTGTCCAGAATTGGGCTGGGTGTGGTGGCTCACACCTGTAATCCCAGCACTTTGGGAGGCCAAGGCAGGCAGATCACTTGAGGTCAGGAGTTCAAGACCAGCTTGACCAACATGGTGAAACCCCATCTCTACTAAAAATACAAAAAATTAGCCAGGTGTCGTGGCACACACCTGTAATCCCAGCTACCCAGGAGGCCAAGGCAGGAGAATTGCTTGAACCCAGGAGGCAGAGTTTGCAGTGAGCCGGGATCACACCACTGCACTCCAGCCTGGGTGTCAGAGCAAGACTCTGTGAAAGAAAGAAAAGAAATAAGAAAAGAAAAGAAAAGAAAAGAAAAGAAAAGAAAAGAAAAGAAAAGAAAAGAAGGAAAGGGAAATGGAAAGAGAAAGATCCCAATTTGTTAGAATTAAGACTTTACAAAATGTAGGTCCACTTGTAAATATATTTTTTAAAAAAAAGTTTGCATTTCCCTCACTCCTGAAATGATACGTACCATACTTTTAGTAGTATTTCACAGAAATCAATACATGAGTTCCAAGTTACTCCGAATTCACTTTGGAATAAATTTACAAAATCTATATAAATTTGAACAATGTAGAAATTAGATGTATAAGGCATATACTGGAATATACATTGATTCATGGCTCCACTGGCATACTAACTTGGTTCTGCCAGGCAGGGGTCTTGGCCGACTGTTTAGAATTCATTGATGTCAGGATAGTGACAGAGGGCAAGGCTGGTGGGATATTATCGTTTTAGGAGGATGCAGGATGAAAGATTGTAAAGGTTTTCTCTTAAGTTAGAAGAAGGTATTAAAAGTATTTGCTAACATGAAGTTAGGAGAAGGTATCAAAAGTACTTGATAACATGATCTGATCTGTGGTTTAGGATAATTAATTCAATTCGATGTTAGTTCCAAAAACCAGAGAGTTTCTCTGTTTTATTCACCATTGGATATGCAATGCCCGAATCATAACAGGTGTTCAATCGATACATTTTTGTTCAACAATTGAGCAGACAAGTGAATGAAACTAATTATAAGAACAGTTTCAAAAGGTACAAGATGTTTAAGAAAATGCAAGTACTACAAAAAAAAAAAAAAAAACCAAACAACAAAAACAAGGAGAATGAGATAGACAATAAGAATATTATATTGTAGACAGTCAGGGATCTGACATGATCTTCACAGGGACCCTTCCTGTAGAGGAACAGGAGGTCACCATTTGGAGTTTAAGAAAGATTCCTTGATGAGAAAAGTGGAGGCCATATGATTGTTTCAGAAAGTCTGGCAGTCACTTTGGAGAACACTTGGGCACTGCCTAGTGAAGTTAAGATATACACACCCTAGGCTCGGCAGTTCCAAATGCAGAGCTAAGGATACAGCAGTGTGATTTCTTGCTGTGGGAAAGACGAAGATGAAGCATCCCTGGGGTCCTTCCCAAATAATAAATATTTAAGAGTAATGTTGGTAATTTACTCTTAAGTTGTTCTGGGAGAAAAAGTACTTTATACTATACTTGCATATTTTTTGAAAGGCTGGGATTGTTCCCAAATTTTAAAAAATTCCTTAAAAGTATTTTTAGATAAAAAAGGAAGTATAAAAAAAATGTATGAAACCAATAAAAAGCTAAAGACCAGGTGGGGTGGCTCATGCGTATAGTTCCAACTACTCCAGAGGCTAAGGTGGGAGGATCACTTGAGCCCAGGCATTCAACATGGTTAGAGCATGACCCTGTCTGTAAAAATAAAAATAAAAAGCTGTATATAAGGCAAGAATTTGAATGGAGGCATTGTTGAAAAAATGTGAAATTTTTATTATGATTTTTTTGTTGTTTTGTTTCGTTTTTTTAGGATCAGGAGAATGTTGATATGTTTGATGGGCTAGGCAGAGGAGATCAGGTTAGAAAGAGAAATACAACTGAAACCCATTCTAATGAATGCTTCAATCCAGCATGCTCAGTTTCATGGGATGCGGAAAGAAAGCAACTGGAAAAAGGTCACTTTTGCCTTCAGGCAGATTACAAATGCCTTAAAGCCAGGCACATACCCCTTTACCTCAGAGTGACTCTAGAATGTGGTAGCAGGTGGATTCTAGGTCTGTCTTGATGGGAATCAAGATAACAGTTGCTAGAATTTTCAGCACCACTGTTCCCAATATTCCTGGACCTCAGATCCTTTAGGAGACTGATGTAGCTTTCCTCCTGGATACAAACACACCAAGGCAGGTTTCATGAGTGATGTTATTCATGAGTGAGGTTATTTATGTTGTTCCATAAAGTCAATGGCATGATGTTCATGCTCGCCCACAGGTCATTACCACTCATTAGACCTGTGTTCCTGTGAACAAACCCCACAGTAAGCAGGGGCCTGTTACTACTTGTGATCTAAGTAGGGCTCAGGAAGATGCTGTGGCTGTGGGGTTCACTAGACCAGAATATATAAGAAGTGGGTGATAATGTATGTTTCAGTAGTAGACTGCATAATATGCCTTGTACATCTAATAAGCAATATGAATAAGTAATACGCCTTGTACATCTACATTGTTCAAATTTATATAGATGTTGTAAATTTATTCCAAAGTGAATTCAGAGTAACTTGGAACTCATGTGTTGATTTCTATGAAATACTACTAAAATGAGTATTTCATCTTCACTGACATGAAGACAGAGATGAGACAATAATCTCAAGGTATTTCTTAAGAAAAAGACAACATGTAGTGAGGATCATGGGTTTTAGATTCAGACAGTGGACCTGTTTACTCTTAACTTTATGACTTTGATCCAGCTGGGGAACCTCATTTTCTTCTCTATAAAATGGGGCTAATGGTACATTATGAGGTTTTTATAAAAATTAAATATATGTGGAATAACTATTATTTCTGCTTATAAATATTGCTCAGTAGTTATTACTGCTTTTTGTATTTATCATATACAAACTACATTCTAATCCAGTGAGTCAAGAACTGAAAACTTACAAATATTTCACAGTCATCAAAAATATGCAAACATACAATTGAAGAAAGCATAAACACATGCTTTAAAAGCTTTTACAGTGGTGGTACCTTTCTACAAATCTGCCATTTTTTTAGCTGCTTATTCCTTAACGTTTTGAAAGAGAAAGTAAAAGAAATTATATCTTAGGAAGCCTACAATTCAACGAAAGATTGCCAGATATTAGAGTTGTGTAAAGCATCTATTATCTCCTGCTGCCTTAAGATATCAGAGCCTTTAAAAGGGATCCATTTTAACAGGCAATCTCAAGAAGATTTTGTACTCAATGATGACAATATCCACACATGGTATTTTAAAATCCTTTTCCAAATAAGGGGATCCTATGCCCTAGCTTGCCTAGGACACTTCCAGTTTATTTCTGTTATTCTGGCCTACTTACTGATAGTCTCTTCCATCCCTTCACTTTCAAAGATGTCCTGGTTTGGATAATAAACACATTCATCCTACATAAAGCATTTTACACTTAATTTTTCCTGAGAACCCAGGTTAGATGCAGTGCAGCCAAAGATACTGAATATTTTACTGACAATCTGAATAAATTACACAGATTGGCACTTGGACAGTGAAAAGTGTTCACAGGAAATTTTCCAGTGGCATTTTTCTAATGGATCATAATGTAGCAAAAGAGATAAAGGAAGAAAGGTTTGCAGGACCAAAAGATGACCAAAGCAAATGGAAACCTGTGCTGGGCCACTGGTGGGCCGGGTCACTGCTGGGCAGGGTCACTCGTGGGTAGAGGCAGAGATGGGCACAACCACTGATGGACCAGGTCCCTGGTGGGCAGTCATGGGTGGCCAGGGCAGGATGGATCACTCTGGCATCAAGCATGCTTATGCTGTGCCCTCCATGGTTTGGAAGCTCCCTCCAAAACTGGTAAGAAAGATAAAAGCATCTTATTTTGATTGACTAGAAAATGATTTTTTTTTTTTAGATGGAGTCCTGCTCTGTCCATTCCCACCCAGGCTGGAGTGCAGTGGCATGATCTTGGCTCACTGCAACCTCCACCTCCCAGGTTCAAGCAATTCTCCTGCCTCAGCCTCCTGAGTAACTGGGACTGCAGGTGCTTGCCACTACGCTCGGCTAATTTTTTGTATTTTTAGTAGAGATAGGATTTCACCGTGTTAGCCAGGGTGATCTCAGTCTCCTCCTGACCTCATGATCTGCCCGCCTCAGCCTCCCAAAGTGCTAGGATTACAGGTGTCAGCCACTGAGCCCAGCCTAGAAAATGATTTTTTTTAATCTAAATATTATGCAACTATTTTCAGAATTGCTGTTAGAGTTTCACACCTAGCTCATTTTGAACATTTTGAATTCTGATATCCTGTACCCTGGATTTGAGTTCATTGCATAGAATTAAAGAAGGAAGCCACATGGAAAATATTCCTGTCTTATTGTGTCTCTCCTCTCTTCTATTCTCCTCTCTTCTCCTCAATTAGCTACATTTATAATATTTTCAAGAAAGAGAGAAACTGTGATTATGCCTTTTGCCAGGTAAAAATTGAGATTTCTGGATTAATTTTAGCTTGTGAGGAAATTCAAATCTATTACGTTTTGTAACCTAAGTTATGAAAAAAAAAATACTTAAGATAACTTACACGTCATTAGTTAATGAAGTATAAATGTACTGACTTTTGTTATGATGACACTATACCACTTTAAGTAGAACTGTAAGCACTGTGCTCCTCAACATTATTTATTTACTCAGCCTTACCTCTACTGAACTTATTACTCACAGGAAAAACAAAATGGGTATCTTGGCATGGAATAAAGACAGAAAGAATAGATGGCTTTCAATGCCAAATGCCAGAGCAAAGATTATTTTAAATTTAATAATTCCTAAGAAATTATAATCACAAATTACAAATTATGATTATAATCACAATTACAAATCAAATAATTGTGAATCACAGATTTTTTTTGTCCTTCGTAGACTTACCATTAGTAAATTTCCATGAGTAAAAATTTCTGTAAATTCTATATTTAAAAAATATTCAGCCTGAAGGCCTCTGGTCATCTGAAGACACTTCTATTACTAATCTATTCATGTGTACAAGAAGGCTTGTGCCTATTTGTGTATTTATTTTTAAAAACTATTTTAGAAGACTTTCTGAGCATGACACCCAAAGGCAGAAATCATTATGAAAAACGTTATAGATTTAACTACATGAGAATGAAATCTGTAGAGCAAAACCCACTACATACAAAATTAGAAACAGAATATGTAAAATACTTGATGAACAAAAGGTTACTACAATTCATACGAGTTCTCACAAATCAATTTTTAAAATCGTCTCCCATAGAAAAAAGGGCAAAGACTTGAAAAGAGAATTTACATCATAACACAGCCAAACAGAAAATAAGATAGTCTTTCTTACTGATAATCAAATAAATTCAAATTAATATATCATGTGATCGAGCACTTTCACCCAGTAGACTAAGAAAGTAGAGTGATCATGCCTACAACTGATGCAGATGAAGGCAACAAATCTCTTTCGTGCATTGCTGGTGACAATGTAAGTCAGTACAAATTTCCTGGAAAGAAATATGGTAACATGTATTAAAAGCCTTAGTGCTGTACAAATCATTTGACACGGAAATTCCCTTTCCAAGAATTACTGCTTAGGAATGAATTGGAAAAGAGCACAGGATATGATAAAGATTTTCAACACAAGGATTGACCACTTGGTGAAAATTGAGAAGAATCCAACTGTCATTAATACTGAATTAATTAAAATCAAATGGTACATTTATGTATGGAATATGCTTCATTTGGTAAGAATGGAAATTTATTTTTATTGACATACAAGAAGGCCAATATATGTGTAACTAAAAAAGCTAGTTACAGAAAGAATATTTACAGTAGGATTCCCATCTTTTAAAAGAATACAAACCGACCGGGCGCGGTGACTCAAGCCTGTAATCCCAGCACTTTGTGAGGCCGAGGTGGGCAGATCACGAGGTAAAGAGATCAAGACCATCCTGGCCAACATGGTGAAACCTTGTGTCTACTAAAAATACAAAAATTAGCTGGGCGTGGTGGCATGTGCCTGTAGTCCCAGCTACTCGGGAGGCTGAGGGAGGAGAATTGCTCGAACCCGGGAGGCGGAGGTTGCAGTGAGCCGAGATTGCGCCACTGCACTCCAGCCTGGCACCTGGTGACAGAGTGAGACTCTGTCTCAAAAAAAAAAAAAGAATGCAAACCAAAATTATATCAACATTATCTTTCAGTGGTGAGATTACAAAGAATTTTTACTTTCTCCTTTATAATTGTCTATATTTCTAAATTATTATAACCAGGATGAAAACAATAAAGGAATTTTCCTGCCCCCCTTTATTTTCCCATTATGAAGGAGAAGATGTCATGGTAAGTAATTTCTGGCCATTTTTCAATAGGTAGATGTGAAATTTAATCCACTGTTCAAAAAACAGCTTTACTTATATTCTAATGAAAACCTAAATGGAAAATGTGCTCTGTATTTGAAACTTCCAGACACTGACAAAGTCAATAGGAAATCCCTACATCCAGTGGCTGTGTGGACCTCTGCAAACAGAAAGATCACTTGCAATGAAGGGTCACATATGTCTTGGCATAAACAGGCTCTGAGGACTGGCAGACTGTTTTGGGGGGAGATTTCTTAGTATCACGATGTTGCTCTTCTGAAGGTGGGCAGCTCTGGATTTGCTTCTCAGCCCTGTTTCGTCTCACTCGCCAGCACAAAGTGAGCCAGTTCTTGGGAACCAAGAGAAAGTGTAGTTGGAGGAAAATGGGAGAGAAGGAAATAGTGACAACCACAAGAAAACCTTCCAGGCCACAGCCTGCAGAACAATGCCACCAGGCCCATAAATTTAGTGCTAATTTTATCTCTGGAAAATCACAAAAATGAGCTTGACTACCTTACCTCCTGCTCCACGTACAAATATTTATGTCAAAATTTAACCCAGGGAAAAAAAAATGAGCCAAATAAATACATGTAGCTAGCTAAGTCCTTCACAAAGGAGCCTTCAGTGTTTCTACCCAGCGTAAGAACATAACTCCTGGCTCTTCGACTGAAATGATTCATGAAAAAAAAAAAGCTAAATATGTTTTCTTAAGAAGCAATTCAATGTGTCAGAAAAATATGATTGTCCTAATCCAGTTTAACTTTTAACCTCAATAAATAAGCAAGAGAAGTTTGCAACCTGAGCCTTTCTTAGCAGTGAATGTTTCTCTTCCTTCTTACTCCTGAAGAGTTTTTCCTTTTTATCCTGGGGATATAGGAATATTATATAATTCATCAAAATTTCATCCCTACAGGAATCTGTACACCCCCAAAAAATGAGCTATTAAAGGAAATCATGAAACCTACCTTCACAAATGCTTTTTTCTAAAGGTAGGCACCCAACTGGGTACAACCCAGAGGGAGAGCAAGGGATGAACGCAGGGCCCTCCATAAGACTTTCTCTCCCCAGACGAGGAGAGTAGACGAGGGTCAGACACAGTGCTCTCCCGGTATCATTCAATGACACAAGCCCGGACAAGTCACTTTGCTGCTCCAGGACCCTGCAAGAAATGTTTAGACTAAAGGATCTCATCTGTGTCTTCCGGTGCTAAGATTCAATTATTTGTAATACACAACTAAACAGAGGTAGGGGAGAGAAAGGGTACAAACCAACATGTACAGAGTGATCCTATTTCTGTGAAACAAAGCAGGAACACAGTAATAAAATGAAAACATATGTTTCAGACAAGGACTGGAATGAAACTCAACAAAAATCATATTTTGATTGCAGTTTTTTCTGTTCTTCATTCAAGTCCTTTGTCAGTATAATACTGCAAGGGGTATCTTCTCCCAGTCTGTGGCATGCTTTTTTACTCTCCTAAATGATGCCTTTTGATGTGCAGTTTTTATTTTTCCCCTTTAAATCAGCACTTTGCCTAGGTAAAAAAAAATATATATATATATATATATTTATTTTTTGCTTATACCAAGACATGAAACTATCGATGGTTTATTTTTATCTTTTTGAATCAAGCCATTCAACCAGTGGGCCAGGGAAGTACCATTCTCAATGGAAAGTGTCAGAGGTGGCATGCTTTGCTTCAAAATGGAACCTCCTTGGAAGAAGTCAAGGGGAAGTCTGAAAGATCTGTGTTCAAATTTTCTTCTGCAGAAGGTATGTCCGCTGGGAAGTTGATTCTGTCTTTTTAGTAGACTCTTAATTCTCACTGTGCACTATTGCCAAATTCCTGACTTGGCAACCTTTTTTCTGAAAGCTCTCTTGACTGTAAGCAACTCAAACTATCAGCACTCCCACCCCACCCAGCCCTTCAAGCAAGGGAGAACCAAGGGTTCTTTGGAGTCCTGAAACATATGCAATTAGTAGACCACCCTTAACGAAAAGAAAATAAACTACAAAATACCTAGGACAATAGCAGTAAAAATGAGAAATGTAAAAGGCCCACAGCCACCCTGAGAGGGGCCAGCACAACTGAGGAGTTCTGTGCACAGGTCACAGCGATCTCTGCAGCCTTCTAAGAGGGAGGCTGATTGTCCTTGCTCATTTTGGGACCCAACAGCCTGAAATAAGACCAGAGTTCTGAAGTCATTTGTTTTCCTTCTTCCTTCAAAAGGGCTCACCCTTCTGACTTTCATGACACCAGACCACATACCCACCTTTTCTTTTTGATATTATTACTAACCTCCCCTGAACCTTTGCCTTCTTTTCCTGAGGATTTTAGCTCAGTTAGGACTGCATTTGTTTTATCTGAGCTCTTTCTCAGGAAAGGACCTTCAGGCCTCTCAAAAAAAGTATCAAAGAACTGAAAGTCACCAGGTCAGGGCACCAGATGCCTCCTTGCCCCTCCCTAGTTCCTGTTTCCTTACACATTGTTACATTTCTTCCCTGCTATAGTTTTAGTCAGTCAGGGAGATGGATTTGAGACTGAGTTCCTATCTCTTTGGCTGCAGCCCCCGATTAAAGCCTTCTTCATCGGTGGTCTCTGTGACTGGTTTTCTGTGCGGGGAGCAGCAAGACCTAGACAAACCTCTGGTGTTTTGGTAACACATCCAACACCAGTGTCCTCCATCTTTCAAAACTGCTTCTTGGACCCGTTATCTCCTTCTAGCTCTCAGTTTTCTGGTCTCCTTCAGAACAAATCATCTCATAAGCTTTCTAGATATTATGGTCCTCACTTTATTGCCCCTCAGCTCTATCTTGATCCCTCTTGGAAAAGAAGAATGTGGGATTCTCAAGTCAGTAAGGGAGTCTCACGTTTCCAAAAGCAGCCATCCCTCTTGACTTTATCTTGCTTATCATCCTGGCAGCTATCCACTCCTTCTTAGGAACAACAAAAAAAAAGCTTTACTCTGTTGTTTCTACAATGCCACACTCTCCTGGTTTCTTTCCACCCCTCTGGCCATCGTTCTCCCATTTTCCTTTGGTGAGTTTCTCCCTCTGCCTCGTCTCTAAACATGGGAGTGGTCTAGTCCCCATTCTAATTCCTGAACCTTCTCTTCTTCCTCTTTTCTCACTACTGAGGTGATTTCCTCCAGTCACATGGCTCTAAATGCAACTTACATGCATGGGATTGCAAAATGTGTGTCTCCACTGTCTCCTCTTCCCATATCTCCACACGTATCTCTACTCTGTACTGGTTTCATGTGGCTGCCATGGCAAAGTACCACAAACCAAGTAGCTTAAACAATGGAAAATTTACTGTTTCACAATTCTGGAGGCCACGAGTCTGAAATTAAGGTGTTGGGAAGGTTGGTTCCTTCTGAGGGCTGTGAGGCAGAATCTAGCCCATTCTTCTCTGCTGTCTTCCTACAGCTTTGGGCCTTCTGTGGCTTGTAGATGGTGGTCTCCCTGTGTCTCACTTCCACTTCCCTCTTTGTGTGTCTATGTCTGCCCAAATGTTACCTTTTTACAAGGACTCATTCATATATTAGGGCCCACCCCAATAACCGTATCTTAACTTCATCAACTGCAAAGACCCTATTTTGGGGGATTATGTCTCTAACAGCTTTTGGGACACACAAGAGGGGTACAGTTCAACCCAGGACGCCATCAAACTGCTTCCCTGACAGCCCTCTTGGATGGGAATGTCAAACTTAACATGTACAAAACAGAAATCTTGATTGATGATTTCCCAACTAAGATTTTTTTTTTTTTTTTGAGACAGAGTCTTGCTCTGTTGCCAAGTGCCAGGCTGGAGTGCAGTGGCACGATCTTGGCTCACTGCAACCTCCGCCTCCCAGGTTCAAGCAATTCTCCTGCCTCAGCCTCCTGAGTAGCTGGGACTACAGGCATGCGCCACCACGTCCAGCTAATTTTTATATTTTAGTAGAGACGGGGTTTCACCATGTTAGCCAGGATGATCTCAATCTCTTAACCTCATGATCTGCTTGCCTCGGCCTCCCAAAGTGCTGGGATTACAGATGTGAGCCATCGCGCCCAGCCCTCAACTAAGATTTTATTTAGGCATTTTTATGTTCACAGGTGATACCATCATCTAATATCCTATGTGTCATCGCCGATGATTCTCTTTCTCTCACACTCATAGCCAATATTCAGTAAATTATGTTAACTTCATACCACACTCTGAATCTGTCTACTTCTTTCTCTCTTTACCACTACCACTTGGTCCAAGCCACTGCCATCTCTCACCTGAACCACAAAAATTAACACCTAAAAATTTCTATTCTTGTCTCTCTGCAATCTACTGTCCACCCTGCCACAAGTAACTTTTGTTTTAAATTTTGTTTCTTTTTGGTGAAATTAGTATGCACACAAAATTTGAAAACATAATGTATTGAAAAGCTATGATACGTGAACATACAATATGTGAAGTATTGAAAAAGAACAACTCCTTACCCTTTATTTTCATGTTTCTTCTGGTGTTTACTTACACATTGCTAAATAATATGAATAAACTACTATTTCTTGCTTTATGAATTTTCAGTATTATTCATTGGCTGCCTTTTATGGTTGGTGAAGACTTAGTTCTCTTATACCACTTCCCCCTTCTCTTCACCTTCCTTTGGAAGGAAGTACAAGGCCCTTTTAAATAACCAGCAAAATAATAAGTCACTGATAAATTATTTAGTAATAAATAGTAACATTATTTATAAAGTAATATTATTATTAAATGTTACTAATTTATAAATGTTACTATTTTATTATAATAAATTATATTAAATGTTACTATTTTTATTAAGTAAATACTATTATTTTACTTAAAATGTTACTATTTTTTAACAGTAAATAATATTTGCTATATTATCTATAATGTTACTAATTTATTACTAAATAATTTATCAATGATTTATTATTTTGTTCATTTAGATTATTAGTTTTTCACTCTAGAGCCAAGTAGTTTCATTTTGGTACATATTTTTGCTTTTCATTTGTGGATGTAATTTTTTGGGACCTCGTATGACTCAAATGTCTGAAAATAATATTAATTTATTCCCAAACTTGATTGATAATTTGGCTGGGCATAAAATCCTAGGCTGAAAATATTTTTCTTGGTACTTTGCAAGCATTCCTCATTTCCTTCTGTCAGTGACATTAGTGTTGGCAAGCCGAATGGTATGTTAAATCTTGTTCCTTTGTAACCTGTCTTTTTCTATCTGAAAGTTTCTAAAAGCCTCTCATGATGCTCTTATATTTCATGATGGTGTGTCTTGCAGTGGGTCTTTTGTATTCATTCTCTTGGAAATTCTGTAAAACTATTCAATCCAAAGATTCACATCTTCTAATGGGCAAATGTTCTTGAATTATTTTTTTCATAGTATCTTTTCCTCCTTTTATTATTTCTCTGTAGTACTCCGAGTTAGATGTTAAACACTCTGGTCCTTCAAGTCCTGTCTTTTTTCTTCTTCTTTTTTTTTTTTTTAAAGACGGGGTTTCACCATGTTGGTCAGGCTGGTCTTGAACTCCTGACCTCAGGTGATCCACCCGCCTTGGCCTCCAAAGTGCTTGGATTACAGGCGTGAGCTACCACACCCGGCTCTTCTTTTTTTGATCATTTTGTTTTATGTTCAACTTCTTGAAAGATTTCCTCAACATTATTTTCTATCACCTTTCTTGTATTTCTTATTTCATCAATGGTTTCTTTCTTTGTTGGTTCCTTTCTTATAGTTTCCTGATCTTGTATTATATATGCAATACCCTATCTTTCTAATGATATTAACAACTTTAAAAAGTTATTATGTTATTCTTTTATTTGTTTCTGTTTCCCCTAGGATTTTTTTTTTCTATTTGCTTTGAACTCTCTTTTTTATATTGGAGGTTTCTCTCAAATGTCTGATGATTTTTATTTCCTTGTTTACATTGAATGGTGCTTGGAAATCAGATCTAGTCCACAGTTAAGACTGGCCAAGTAGTGGCTCCACTGTAGGCCACACAGTCTGGAAATTATGTAAAAATATATTCGCTGGGAATTTTCAGTTTCATCTGAGCAGAATTTCCCCAAGTCTCTTTCCTGTGGCATATGGACCAACATTCACACAACAGGCAGGTAAAGGGGGCCTGGGAATTCCCCTACTCAGTGTGAAGGCTGTTGATTAAATCCTCTGTTTTCATCCCCCAGCTGCACACACCCACCCTTCACTCTGCCATGTGCCCTGGTTCCTTAGCCACTTAAAGCCTAATGCTCCATAGAACACATGCTCCTTTTCTTGCCATAGGGGACATCATCTCGATCCCTGATGGGCACGGGCATCTGGAGACTAATAGTTTCATTTACAAACTTGCATCCAATCCCTGTTTTCAGATGCTCACCCATCCTGCTCTGCACCATACCTCATGCCTTCAAGTCTTGGACAGTGAGAACTGGCTCACTCTTCATTCCTCTGTCCATCTATTTCCATTTTCCAAAAATACATGTTACTGTTTTAGCTCCTACTGTCTCCTCACCTCTACTCATTGTTCTTAAAAATTTATACCTTTTTTTTTATTCCTTTGCTATTATTTCAGCATAGTCTTTGGAATAAGAGAAAAAAACACATATGAGCAATCAATCATCTTTAACATCTTTATGGAACAATTATTCTAAAATGTAAAATTGACCATATCACTTACTGTTCAAAATTCTCCACTAGATTTTCAAAAAATTGTATTAAGACTAAATTCCAAACATGTTATCATGGCCTCTGTGTTAGTTCATTTGCATTGCTAAAAAGGAATACCTGAGTCTGGGTAATTTTTTTAAAAAGAGAGGTTTATTTTGGCTCACAGTTCTGCAGATTGTACAGGAAGTGTGGTGCTGGCATCAGCGTCTGGTGAGGCTTCGGGGAGTTTCCAATCATGGCGGGAGGTGAAGGGGACCGAGCCTGGCACATGGCAAGAGAGGGAGCAGGAGAGGAAGGGAGGAGGTACGAGGCTCTTTTAAACAACCGGCTCTTGCATGAACTCATGGAGTGAGAACTCATTACTGCAAGAACAGCACCAAGCCATTCATGAGGGATCCACCACCATAACCCAAACACCTCCCATTGGGCCCCACCTCCAACACTGTAGATCAAATTTCAACAGGAGATTTGGAGAGGAGAAAACATCCAAACTATCTCAGCCTCCAAGGCCCCATATGATGTGGTTCTGTATATCTTTCTGTCCCCATCACTTTCCTTGTCCCCTTCACTGGCCACACTGGCCTTCTTGTTGCTGGAAGGCTTTGTTTTCAAATCTTCACCTGATTTGTTTCTTTTTATTATTCAGATCTCAGCTCAAACATCACTTCCTCAGAGAAACCTTCCTGACTTCCCTAACACAAAGAAGTGTCCCTTCTGGGCACTGTCCACTATAGCCATTTGTCTTAATTTTTAAGAGCATGTTTCACTAGCTATAATTATCCCATTTATTTCCTTGCTGATCAGTTTTTTGCCTGTGTCCTCCCCACTAGAATATTGGCTTCATAATCACAAAGGCTTTGTCAAGCTTGCTCACTGCAGTATGCCCAGTACATAGTACACCAAGATAGCCAATAAATATTATTACATGACAAATACAGAATGTTACCATCTTCATTAATCAAATGGGCAGAATATATTGTGTCCTCTGGTACTACACAAATGGATTTTGAAGAACCTTAGAAGAATTTATTCTAAAAGCTTTTACTCCAAAATGCAAGCTATTATGACTTTGAAGCATTTGATTTTCCAATCAGGTTTAAGAGGCTGCTGAGTAGAGGATGGAGGGACCTGAAACCCTACCTGCTTGCCCACCATTTCTTCCAGTGCCAATTTATTCATTTGATCCACAGTATTAATTACCTGCTGTGTGTCAGAGACTGTGCTAAATACGAATATGGACACTTGACACAGGCACGATTTCTGAAACTTCCCTATTGGTGGGATAGGCAAATAAAGAATAATGAACAGCCAAAGAAGGAAAATCATTACAAGTTTTGATGAGGCTTAGAATGGACAAAAACAAATAGGTAATACATAGGTGTTATAGGTAGGGATCTACTTTAGATAGAGTAATCAAGGAAGGGCTCTTTGGGAAGAAACTAAAATCTGTTCCAATAAAAGGTAGAAAAAGAATCTCACCAGTCACATTCTCCATTTCTGGGAGATAGTCCTTTGTCTCGAGTCTAGTCACACCTGTCTTTGACTCTTGTAACTGAAAGACAAAACTTAATAGTTCCATAAACACACCTTGAATAATACATTCTGAATGTGGCCTGACCAATACAAATTTATTTACAGTTATTTGTGTTTTCTCTTGTGTGAACCTTCTTTGCCAATTTCGCTGATCGAGATCTTTTCTTTTTTCTTTTTTTTTTTTTTTCTGAGACAGAGTCTCACTCTGTCACCAGGCTGGACTGTAGCAGCATAATCTTGGCTCAGTGAAACCTCCTACCTGAGCCTCCCAAGTAGCTGGGACTAAACGCACGCACCACCACCCCAGCTAACTTTTGTATTTTTAGTAGAGACGGGGTTTCACTGTGTGGGCCAGTGTGGTCTTGATCTCTTGATCTCTTTATCTTGTGATTCACCTGCCTCAGCCTCCCAAAGTGCTGGGATTACAGGCTTGAACCACCATGCCTGGCCGAGATATTTGTATTTTTATAAATATTACAGCATTTTATATATTAGAAGTATGAATTCATTAATCACATTTATCACAAATACTTTCCTGTTCTGTTGGCTCTTTAAAGTTTTGTTTTATTGTATTTAATAGTAATAAAGTTGAAAAGTCTATAGTATAAAGAATAAATTATAGACAAATACATGACTTTGCAACTTTTTTCATTTTTTAAATTTTTATTTTGAGTGTAGGGGTACATATGGAGGTTTGGTACATAGGTAAACTTGTGTCATGGGGGTTTGTTGTATAGATTATTTCATTACCCAGGTATTAAGCCTAGTATCCATTAGTTATTCTTCCTGGTCCTCTCCCTCCTCCCACCCTCCATCTCCCACAGGCCCCAGTGTGTTGTTCCCCTTTATGTGTCCATGTGGTCTCATCATTTAGCTCCCACTTATAAGTGAAAACATGTCATATTTGGTTTTCTGTTCCTGGGTTTGCTGAGGATAATGACATTTTCTATTGTTCAATAATTAGAAAATTATCATTTCTAACAGAGTTGAAATGAATTCTATATTGTGGTTTCCAGTGTTTTTTCATAGCTTAAAAAGTACATAACACTTTTCCTGGTTCATTTAGGTTTATGGTATAAAATACCAAAGCTAATTATAAGTAAAATGCTTATTTAACTTCATTTTTCAAATGCAGTAGAGTGTAGCGGTTAAGATGTAGTTCTAGAGCCCAATGGCTTGGATCTAATATTAGTTCCAGCTCTAGATGATGAAGCTAGTTTGGGAAAATTACTTCAACTTTCAGCACCTTCACCTTTAACGATGTTCCCATCAGGTCCCTGAGAGCATGAGAGGAGTAAGTTCAGTGTCCGGCACATAGTAAGTGATCTGTAAATGTTAGCTATGATATAGTTCAAAATTCATTTGCTTCCCTTTCTGGCCTCTTTTACTATCAACACATACGCCTACTTTTATACCATTGTCATATTTGATTTTAATTATTGTTATTTTCCTGATATAGGTGGTTGCAGCGGTCTTGACTCACACCTTAAAAATAAAATCATATATAAAATGTGTATGTGTTACCTGACTGGCTTGACCAAGTAGCAAAAGAGCTTAGTAGGTAGAACATAGGCAACTTGAAAAAAGAAAGAAGGAAAAGTCTGGAAGATGCCAGTCCAGTCAGGGAGGCCTTGGCTAATAAGCCAAGGGTTTTCATAGAGGAAGCCAGTCTTGGGATAGAGATAGGTTTTTAGAAAAGAGGAGGAGGAAGGACTGCTGAGTTTAGGAGATGCAATAGGAAAGTATCCATGTGAGAAGAAATCAAAGAGGCAAGACACAAAGGAGAGGACACCGTGCAAAGTCCCAGAAAAGAGAAGTGTGTCGTATAACCTACACAGCGCCAGCTAGCTTTGTGACTGGAAACAGATCCGGCTAAAGCCCTTAGCACTCAAATAAGTAGGCTTTGCTTACACACAGCCGATGTTGTGAGGGCTCTACCATAAAACATATATCACTACCTTTAGTGCTAAGCTCTATTCTATTTTGCTTAAGTATTTAAATGCAAAGTTTCTAATTCTTTGTATTGGCTGGATATGTAAGATGTTATGTTTTGCTCTAAAACTTTGCAATTGCTTTTAATTGGTTTCTCCAAATATTTCTCAATATATATTTCCATGAATTTTTAAAATTATTTACATCATTTCAAACTTACCTTGATCATTATTTCAGCATGCTCAACCATTTTGGCCTTACTCCACATTTGAAATTATAATATATGTCTCCCAATAGAATATCTACTCCAATTACCTCCTGACTCCTAACCTTTGTTTTACATTACCTAAGAGCATATAGTGTTACCTTCAGAGAGGCATATTGCACTGGAGAGCTATGCAGGGCCTGATGCGTGAGTTTGCCTTACGGCCAATTTATGCCACTTTAAGTAATCCAGTATGCGCCCTGGTAATTGAAATCCGTCCATTACCATCACTCCAGCCCATTTAAATATTTCTTTTACAGACTCAATTACGTCAGGAGATGAGCCAAATGGTTTGGGAAAGACTTGGGCATTTCCAACAAGAAGTCTCTTGGCTGCCCACCAAAAAGCTGGTTGGCGTTCACAATTCCTAGTCCAACTCTCTTCTCTGCAAGGTTCCCATTTAGGAGCACTGGCAACCTTTCTCCTCATTTTAGAATTATTGGGACTTGGGTTGACCAATGCTCGTGGTGATAACCACTGAAAAAAGGCTACCTTAGATTGCTACATTGCTTGATTTTTTGCTATAAGAAATTCTCCCCTTGTTTTTTGTCCTCAGCCCAAAATCAAAGCTTCTTGCATTATGTGAACAGTATTATATTTTTTAGAATAGCTTGAACCTCATAGAGGCAATTTTAGTTTAAGTGGAAGATCATCCCATAATCACAAGGTTGGAAAAAAAGGTTTGGATATTAATAAAACTAGCAAATTTCTATGATAAAGCACCAATAGTGCCTTCTTAATGTGCACAGATGGATGTCTGTTTTGTTTTTATGTATGAGAATGCTACAGAACCGCAGTATATGAACTAAATAATTCAATGGAATGCATAGAGAACACTAATAATTCTATAGCTTAATACATGTTTTATGAAAAGTTTTTCATGTAACTCTCAAAACTGACTCATAAATCCATACTTGGATCGTGCAATGAAGTTATATTTAACTCTAGAACTCTCCCCACATGCCAGGTTTCAAATCTGCTTCTAAGTAAATGTCCTTTCGGGGACTCATTATGACTATTCCTGTTTTTCCTCAAAACAAACCTATTAAGGTTGTATATTTCCCCTTTCTCTTGACTTCTGGCTGTCAGATTTACACCTCTTCCAATCCATGCTATCCTGGCCTGCAGCAGCAACATCACAGCCAAAGACAGGGAGCCCAAACCTGACAGAAGTTGCTGGAGAGTTAAAACCTAACAAATGTTTTCTTAAGGGATCCACTCAAGAGATGGCCTAAAATAGTATTACAGATGAGGTTTATAATGGACTACTGGATGAATTAATAAATCACGGATTGAAATCTATGTTTAACACTTAGACCAACTTTACTGCAGTACAGAAGAAGGTATACACAGAAAAATCACACAGACAGATATCCCCCAGTGACAGTCCAAGGATGTGAGATGAGAGGGGTGAGGCCATGTTGGCAAAGCATAAAGATTATGCAACAAGCAGACTTGTCACACGTAAGGTATGGTCATAGATGTCATTATGACTTCTGTACTCCAGGAAGATCTACTTAGTAATCCTCCTGAAAATGAATTAATTTCTTAGTTGAAATCCCCCCAAAGGAAGCTCCTTTACTAAAACACAAATTATTCTCCCAACAGAGTACTGAAATGCTTCAAGTGCCCAGACTTTACCATAAAGATGTGTGCTAACAGGAACTATATAGCTATTCTGTGCATAAATGGGATCAATGGATCATCTATTCATCTGTTTATCTGATGCCTTTCATGGGTGCTGACATCTTTATTAAAATAATCCTTTAGTTTTTTTAAAAAATGGAAGCTTAAATGCTCTGTGGGTTTCACATTCCTGAGGACTATGACATTTAAAAACATAAAGTTAGCATTTTCTTTTTCCTCAACTTATAATAGATAACAAACTATATCCCTACTGTGTACAATAGAATGTGTGTGTGAGTGTGTGTGTGTGTGTGTGTGTGTGTGTGTGTGTGTGTGTGTGTGTGATGCAACATTAATGAGTGCAGAAATCTCAGTCCAAAACTCTAAGGTTATAACATTTAGTGGCCTTGGACACGTTATTAATTCTGGGGAGCTTTAGGCACAAGTTGGAAATCCTAAAACTGACACATCTTTCAGAGTGTACATGCTCTAATTTGGTTTTAAATAATACTGGAAATATGACCTAATCAAATGTCTTTACTTCTCAACAGAACAATAATAGACAAAGCATGAGACTTCACCTAAAATGCTAAAAATAAGCAGTTTAATTCAAGTAGCTGGGTCCAAGGGGATAATTTTTCTCAGTGCAGTCCATGAGAATTCCTTGCAATATTAACATCTTTATGAACTCATGGTAGATCGATGGGCCCAGAACCCACTCAAGGGAAATAACATCAAAGCAGAAAATGTTATTCAATAAAACCAGATCCTCGGAGAAAGAAGCCGGTGGCCCAGGGTTTTGTCCCTTGGGCTCGTTATACCCCAAGACCAGAGCAGCAGCCATCTTTACAGGGCCTT
The DNA here is from genome assembly GCA_963574635.1 of Cheracebus regulus. Lineage (NCBI taxonomy): Eukaryota > Metazoa > Chordata > Mammalia > Primates > Pitheciidae > Cheracebus > Cheracebus regulus. The sequence continues at coordinate 28,124 of CAUYQU010010020.1, forward strand.
TGGGCAGCCCCTCACCAGGGATCTGCTGTCTGTGAAGCAAACGAGAGGACTGGCCTCTGCTTCAAGTTCCAGATTAACCTGCCTGTTCCTTGGGAATCTAGAATACTTAGAACCTGGCCTAAAAGATTAGTTATTGATCTCTTTTATTTAGATTTTTCGAATCAAAATTAGTCTTCTGGTATTATTTGGAGAGATCATGTCTTTCCAAAAAACTTTGTTCCAATAGTAAGTTTTAAACATACATTCTTAAAACTTGAAAAAGAATTCTCAATTTTAGATGGATACTTGTTCTGTGAACTATGGAATAATTTAACTCTCAATTCCCAAAATGATGATGACCTGCCCTCCTCTTCTCTTTGGCAGCTTTAGGTAGAGAATGAGATACTGTGTTTGATCATTGCACATGAGCATTATTTATGAAGAAAACCCACACTGTATTTTTCTTCTTTCTTCTGTCTTCTCATTCCAAGGCTGAACCTTAACACCAAGGTTGGAGTTTTGTAATCTCCGTCAACAGAAATTGCTCCAGAGAATATTTGGAGAGATCATTTGAGCAACTGACCCTTTCTCAGAACTGAAGTGGAATGAAAATATAAGGCTAAACTATTCAGGTCAGGGCAGAATTCACTTTCAAAGGATAATTCTGATTTAGATATGAGGAATTGTCAACAACATAGATTAGGTGGAGAAGCTACACCAAAATCAAGACTCTGTGAGTCAGGTGCACTGAACAACCAGGTGCAAAACAACAACTCTCTCATGTGCTTAATCTGGGCCATGGCAGGTGCCTATAGGAGAGATGACTGCATGGTACATATTCTTCCCCATTCATTCATTCTCTCATTCACTCACTTATTCTTTCATATATTTTTCCATCTGTAGATTCATTTATCCAGCCCTGTGCCAGATTATACATTGTACGCTGCAGACACAGAGAGGAATATATTTTTTCATATTTAATGAGTGCACAGCCTAGATCAAGTTCTGTAAGTCAATAATTACAGTATGCAGAGGTGAGTCAAGTAAAAAGAAAGCTACAGAGTGCTAAAGCAGTAGAGAAGAGGATTGCTTAATTCAATTTAGAGGAAAGAAGATTCGAATCAAGTCTTAAAGACTGAGTTGGTGTGAGCAGGCAGACCAAGTTGGGCAAATGGGGATTCCAAATAGTGGAAACACATGGGCATATCAGACCATAATATGTGATGTAAATAATCATATCACTCATTATTGCTGTGAGCTCCTTTGATCCTAATAACATGAAATATATTAGCACGTGGGGAGATGTGGCTGCAGAAGTGGAGAAAGTCCATATCCTGGAAAGATTTCTGTCATTCTAAATAGTCTTCCCTTGATACTGAAGGTAATAGTGAACTTGAGAAACATTTTAAGCAAAGCGATGGCATGACCAGATATGTATTTTCACTCAAGTGTTTTGTGGTTGTATATTATATACTATAATGTATAATAATTTTGTAATAATAATTAATGTGTAATGGTTTTATGTATGTTTTAAATTTTTGAACAATTTTTGAAATTTCAGTTTTTGAATTTAGTATTCACATTTTCAAAAATTAAAACAATAAAAAAGGCATATAATAAATTATCTCATATCCATTCCTGCTCCAAAACATCCATCTCAGATGCCCCTAATAAACAGCCACTTTTATTAGCTGCTTAAAAATGCAAAAATATAAAAATATTTCTCATTTCCCTTTTTTCTTACATAAAACATAACACATTCTATTGCAAGTTCTCCACCTTGCTTTTTTCTCTACTTAATAATAGATCTTGGAGATTTTTCCCCATCAATACATAGAAAGCTTTCTCAATCTTTTATAACTACCTATCACTTATAAATGAATAATTGCAATGTAAAAAAAAAAAAGACTGGGGAAAGGGAAAGTTGTGGGAATCTAGGTAAAAAATGATAAGACCCCTGAAAAAAATGAAAGAGCTGAGAGTTTGGAGGAATACTAAGAAGCTAGAATCCACAAAATTGGGGGATACATTGGAGAGGAGATGTGGTCAAGAAAAGAATCAAAGATGACTCTGGGATTCTGGCCAGGGCAATCAGTGAAGCAGGGTGAGATGATGCATTGGCTGAGAGAAGGGAAGCACTGGCGGAGCAGATTGGGATAGCAAAGACTGGAGGGAGAGGAAGACTTGAGTTTTCAACGTGTCAAGTTTCCTGGGGCGTCTGTGTGTCCAGGCGAAGATTCCAGTAGTAAGTACAAAGCTCAGGAAAGAGGTGAGAGGTGGAGAGTTTGGAATCACTGGAATATAGGTAACGATTAAAGCCTTGGATATAGATTAAATCATCCAGCAAGAATATGGAACAAGATAATAAAAGCAGCTGATGATAGAATTCCCCTGCATTTAAGAGACAGCTGGAGGAAGAATAATAAGTATTACTTGATGTAGAGATTAGAATAGTTTTTGCTATACCCTGTCCTTTGGAGGTGTTCCACACACACAAGCATACATACACACATACACATGTGCAGGCCCATGGCCAAAAGTCTTGGACATTCCCAGTATGTATTACCATATTAAAGGCTAGTAATATCTTTGGAGTTCATTTTTGAGAACTATGACACGTATGTGGTTAGATAAGATCTGGAAAGCACTGCCTTTAGATCTGGAAAAGATGGCTCCAGCCCTGAGCTCTGTGCTTTGGAGGAATTGACCTTGGCCTTCCTCTAACTGTTCCCTTTCCCATAGAATGAAAAGTCCATGGAACCAGAAGGACACATACACTAGGAGCCTGGCCCACCCCAGCCTCACATCCAGACCATACTCTGGGTATCTGAGATCTCATAACTGTCTGTCTTCATGGCCCTATCTGCACACAGGGCCCGTTCTTCCGTAGTCTGTTCTCCTGAGGGCAGAGTGAGTCCACCCTCTGGGTTTTCATCTTGGTAGGCTCAATTTGTGGTCAAGAGGTGGCTGTTTATGGCACATGTGGAAGAAGCAAGGAAGAGTGAGCCGGGTTATCCACACAGAAATGCCTGCAGATCTTCACGGTGTGGGTGGGAGCTGCGAATTGGAGAAGAAAACTTACAGACAGAGGGCCAGAGACTACGGCCAGCTCTCCCCACCTCACTGCATCATGCAGACAGTCTGAGAATGCCAAATTCACACTGGCCCTCCAGGCCATTGAAAATGTAGATTTGTCAAATTAGAAGACAGCATATATTTAATTTGGCAGTGTGTTAGGCTGATTTATAACTTGTAAACATCTTGACATATGGTATATGGCCCTCCATTTGTATTCTTGAGCTGGCCCCAAAAGTTTAAGGCTTGGCTGGGAAGAAATAATTAGCAGCCAATGAAGAAGGGTGGAGTAACACTTATAGGAAGAAAACATGTTTAAGTGCATTTGAGGAAAAGTTGATTATTCAGCCAATCGCACATATTCTTGTTCCCAGAGCCATGGGTCCTGCATTAGCGCCTTTGATCCTAGTAACATTTGACTTTACACAAGAGTAAAGAGAGATTCAGGGAGATCAGTAACGCCCAAGCTCACACAATTAGTAGTTGCTGGGGATTACTTCTCAGGAACATTCAACTTTCAAACCAGTATTATTTCTACCATGTTCTGCTGCCTTAAGCTTGAGAATGCCAAAGCTCGTTTTCTTCCTTTCACAAAATGGCATGAAGTATCTCACTAAGACAAATGTATGGTCTTAAAGTCTTATGGTAGATTTGAAATTCATGATGTAGTCTTGAAAAGTATTATGTCATCTTGTGCATCATCTGCTGAGGTATATCTAGTTTGAAAGTAAGCAACTAAACTCTAGGTCATTTCTTGGATACAACTCTCTCGCCAGAAAATATACATCCTAGTGCACCATGAAAACCACTTTACCATTAACATTATGAGTGGGCAGTAGTCACTTATTATTGCAATCATTCCATTTAGTCCATATTTAGAAAAAAGAAAACTATATATAGTACTCATAGACTCAAGAAAACTTAAAACTGTGCAATATAAAACTTAACATATCATGTAGTTATACCAGAAAAGGGTGATTTGGGTGTCATCTCAAGCTGGTGTTGACTCCATGGAATGCTAATGATAAATTTTTAAATGCATTGTATAAATAACAAACAATTCATTAAAGTGAGTTGATAGTGTTTGAAGGGTTTATAAATCATATTTTGGAAGACAAAACACCTGTATTTGAGTTCACACCTGAGTAACTCCCTGATTTGACTGGACTAAAGAACAAGAGATCAGTACCCACCTAGTTTCACCTGGGATCGTTGTTTTCATGTGAAAATGTTTGAAAATGGAAAAGTTACTTGGTAAAAACAAAATAAGAAGAACAATTATGTAATATAAACAATTAAGGGCAAGTTAGCATGGTACCCAAAAAAGGAGCTTCTGGAAGTTAAATATTTAATGCAGATACCAGCTCATCTTGGCCTCAGTGCCAGCTGAAAACTCCTTTCACTGTCCCTGCAGCATTAGAGAAGTGGACACCGCCACATCTAGATGTCCCCCAAGTGCACTGGGCAACTAAGCCTCAGTAGCCAACCACCACAGGTTACTCAGGGCCACAGAAGCAGAAGCCAAACATATCTTTGATTTGCCTGGGACCCAAGATCCCCTGGGAAAGGTCTTGAACTCTGAGTATCATAGGGTTCGGGTTTAGACTGATGTGTGTGAAACAATGCCCCTTGCCTTCCAGGGAGGGAAACGTGGAACTCTGGGAGTAAACAGAGAGCGTCGTCTGACTCTTATACTTAATGCCAGAGGGTCCCAGCATTCTGCGTGGTCATCTTTAACACAATGCCCCTCATCCCTGGAGCCCCTGAGTGCTCTGTTAGATGTCAATAAGTTTGTGCCATTAGGACTCAAACCCTTCTGCTATGAGAGTCTGCTGTGAAAGACCTGATCACGGAGAATGAGAGAACCACTGGGCCAGAGGAGAATGGCAGCAGTGACACCATCGTCAAAAGTGGCAATGTGACCACAGGATGGTTGTGAAGTAATGGCCACACATGGCCTCCGGCACTGGAGCTTCCATCGTAAGTTTCCCTTCTGGGACTCTAAGGGCAAGTAGACTTGACTTACACCAACAAGGTGGCCTAGGGGACAGTCAACTCATGAATAAGCACTTCTAAGGCTTCTCAGAGATATTTAGTGAGGAGAAGCTGCAGGAAGTCAGGACCTATCTATGACTAGTAGGTAGACTCAGAGCATCAAGAGGTGGATAGAAAGAGAATATATTGGCCAGGTGAGGTGGTTCACACCTGTAATCTCCATGCTTTGGGAGGCTGAGGTGGGTGGATCACGAGGTCAGGAGTTCGAGACCAGCCTGGCCAACACAGTGAAACCCTGTCTCTACTAAAAACACAAAAATTAGCCAGGCATGGTGGCACCTGCCTGTAATCCCAGCTCCTCAGGAGAGCGAGGCAGGAGAATTGCTGGAACCTGGGAGGTGGAGGTTGCAGTGAGCTGAGATCATGCCATTGCACTCCAGCCTGGGTGACAGATCAAGACTCCATCTCAAAAAAAAAAAAGAGAGAGAGAGAATATATTCACCAACTGGAGAAGCCAGGAGCACACATAACATTCCACAGTAGATTTACACACATGTTACATAGTATACAGACACGCATATCATGTAATGTACAGAATATTAAGTTGTAGTTTTGCCATCTGATCTCTTAGTACTCAAATGAAAGTTATAATTGCTCTTAAAGTGTGCCCTTCATTTATTTTAAATGCCACTTTAGGGTAGATAGATACTATATGTGTTATACTATATGCATATTCATAATACAGTCATTTAACCTATTTATTAAATGATTTAATGCATCAGGCACTATACAATCCACTGGGTAAGTTACATATGATCCCTAAGCTTGTGTATCCTGTAATCAAGATCCACTCCAAATGAGGTTAGCACTCAAAATGTTTCATTGATATCTTAAGTCTAAAGCATGCTGGTTTCTACCTATTTATTTTACACATGGAAAATAAGATATTTTAGTTTAGTTTTTTTTGTTTTTGAGACAGAGTCTTTCTCTGTCACCCCAGCTGGAATGCAGTGGCACAATGTCGGCTTACTGCAACCTCCGCCTCCGAAGATCAAGCCTCAGCCTCCTGAATAGCTGGGACTACAGGCGTGTGCCGCAACGCCTGACTAATTTTTGTATTTCTAATAGAGACAGGGTTTCACCATATTGGCCAGGCTTGTCTCAATCTCCTGACCTTGTGATCCGCCCGCCTCGGCCTCCCAAAGTGCTGGGGTTACAGGTGTGAGCCACCACGCCCAGCCAACATATTTTAAATTTTTACTTCAACAAAATATAGCGTATTGATCATAAGAACAGGGTCAGCTTTATGAGCTTGTGGCCATGCTGTTACGCAGAGCCCCAACGTAGAAAGGCTCTATGCTTGATTTAGTGTCCTAGTGTCGTCATCGTAAAAATTTGTTATAATTGTTCAACAAGAAAACCCACATTTTAATTTTGCACTGGACCCTGCCAATTATATAGCAAGTTTTGAGTCAGAACAGTTTTGTTGCCCTGTGTATAGACGGTGTGTTGCTCATGGAAATGGGCAGGGTTGCAAAATTTAGCAAACATATTTATTAAATGATTCAATGCATCAAGTACTATATATACAGGATACCCAGTTTCAGGATAAGTACCAAATACTGCATAGGAATACTTATAATCATATTCCATATACTGCATGTGGGTATATCTATACCAAATGTCATCCATTCTTTATCCGAAATTCAAGTGTAATTGGCTGCTGTGTGTGTGATCTGGTCAGCCTTCTCATAGGGAGAGCATCTGGTCCCAGGGCAATGACTAATACACACTATGCCACTTTCCAAAGTGTCTTAGTTTATAAATAAGCTTTATGGTTTTCAGATAAAGGGCTTAAAAAGAAGCTGGACATATATGGATTCTCTGTGACCTGAAGCACTTGGAGAACTCTTAAGAGCTGAACTTCTTGCACTCTTGCTTTTAGTGAGAGGAGCAGCAGTGGAGGTCTCAGGATGGTAGTGGGAGAGGGGTGGGCGGTTAAATATGAGGGTCTCACTCGCTGAATTTTATAATTTTAAAATTATTTTCAGCGTGAGATTACACCAAACATTGGCATCACACGTCCCACCTAACTGCTCACAGAATAGCTTTGAGGAGGCTTTCTTTGAACAGACAAAGTCAAGAAATGGAAGAGAATGTGAAAGACATTGCAACATCCCAAACCAGCTAAGTTGTAGAGAGTATGCCAAAAATCTTTGCTGTGGAATTTTTAATTTCACTTTTTTGGGGGTGCTAATTTGTATGTTTATTTAAATTCTCTGTACAGTTTTTCCTTTAGATAGTGTAATCATTTCAATATAGCCCAATGGTGGTTGTTAATAAATGTCAACTCATAGACCACTGACCCAATTCTTAATCCCTTATGTCCTAATGTCTATCCCTACCCTTTTTCTAAAGCTGTTCTCCTAAAATCCCCAACTTTCTTTTATCTTCCAAATCAAGCAATATGTTTGCAGTCTTGGCATTCTCTCTCCTGTGGCTTCCCTGACACTTGCTTATCCTGTTCTGCTTTCCTAATTTCTAGCTCCTCCACCCTTGTCTGACTTCGCATTGTCTTCACGATCCTCAAACACTGGCAATCCACAGGCTCTGGTGTGGTCTTTCTGTCTGTTGCTTGTTTGTTTTCTTTCTACTGTCCCTCTGGAGTCTCATCCTTCTTATAGCACTTCTGTGCTGGAGCTGACTCGTATCAGCTCCCAAGAGCTGCCTGTTAGCATCTCTTCCCAATCCCACATCCAGTGGCCTTATGTGGGAGTAGAAAATTAGGGAACTCAGCCAGGCACAGTGGTTCACGCCTGTAATCCCAACACTTTAGGAAGCCAAGGCGGGTGGATCACCTGAGGTCAGGAGTTCAAGACCAGCCTGGCCAACATGATGAAAGCCTGTCTCTACTGAAAATACAAAAATTAGCCAGGCGTGGTGGTGGGTGCCTGTAATCCCAGCTACTTGGGAGGTTGAGGCAGGAGAATCACTTGAACCCAGGAGGCGGAGGTTGCAGTGAGCTGAGATCACACCATTGCACTCCAGCCTGGGTGACAAGAGTGACACTGTGTCTCAAAAAAAGAAAAAGAAAAAGAAAAAGAAAAAAAGAAAAGAAAATCAGTGAACTCTGCAAATTCAGCTCCCCTTCTCCCTCACCCCAATACCTGGTAATTCAACATTTCACATGATGCCACTGCCCATATCCAGTACTCAAGGCCTTTTACACCCTGGTTCCAGCCTGTCCTGCAGCTTGATCATCAAACTTCTCCCTTTATGTGTCTTCTCCTCTAATCAAAGGAGATCATGCTGTACCTATCCGAATGACTACAAGCCATCCCACCACTCTGTCTTTGTTCATGCCGTCTTCTTTAGTCCTCTCCATGATGTCTTCCCTCTAGCCCCAGCCTTGCCTTCTGACTTTGTTTCAATTTTGGAACTTCTTGTCTGACGTTTATCACATTCCAACCTGCATCAGTTAGGTGTATGTTTGTTGAAGAAGAATATACCCCGTTCTCTTTCTCAAAGTCAAAAGACCATCAAATCATGACCCAAAATATTTTTGTCTGTCTGGTTTTTTTAAAAAATTATTTATTTATTTATTTATTTATGGAGCTAGAGTCTCACTCCATCATCCAGGTTGAAGTGTAGCAGCACATTCATAGCTCACTGCAACCTCAAATTCCTGGGCTGAAGCAATCGTCCCAGCTCAGTTTCCCAAATAGCTGAGACTACAGGCACATGCCACCAATGCCTAGCTAATTTAAAAATTTTTTGTAGACATGGAGTCTGGCTATGTTTTCAGGGCTGGTCTCAAACTCCTGACTTCAAGGGATCCTACCACCTCAGCCTCCCAAAGTACTGGGATTATAGGCATGAGCCACCAGTGCCTGGCTAGTTTTTAAAAAATATAATGTTTGCCTCCTACTATCTCTAGGTCACTAACTTAACGAGTTCACACATCAAATACAGGTTTTTCAAATCACTGGATTTATTCAAATGAAAAAAAGTTAGATCTTATAGAGTGTCTTTACAGGGTAAGAAAATGATTTAGTATATTTTTAAAATTTTTTTATTTTTAATTCAATAGTTTTGAGGAACAAGTGGTTTTTGGTTACATGGATAAGTTTTTTAGTGATGATTTCTGAGTTTTTGGTGCACTTATTACCCAAGCAATGTACACTGTACTCAACATGTAGTGTTTTATCCCTTGTCCCCCCACCTCCACTCTTCCCCTTGAGTCTCCACAGTCCATTATATTTGCATCCTCATAGCTTAGCTCTCACTTATGAGTGAGAACATAGGACGTTTGGTTTTCCATTCCTGAGTTAATAGACAGTTCTCAAAAGAAGATATACAAATGGCCAACAAACATCAAAAAAATGCTAAAAATTACTAGTTATCAGGAAATACAGATTAAAACCATGATGAGATATCATCTTACTCCAGCAAGAATGAGTACAATTAAAAAATTAAGAAATAATAGATGTTGGTATGGTTGTGGTGAAAAGGGAACACTTTTACACTGCTGGTGGGAATGTAAACTAGTACAACCACTGTGGAAAAT